>WNWK01037243.1:0-18635 GCA_009830355.1 Cherax destructor | reverse complement strand
TTTTTATGGTGTAGGTTTAAAGAATTATAAAATATTTTTAAAAGTTGACTTTTTATTTAAATATTAATATGAATAAAATGTTATATTTTTTCGGGTTTTGCAGATAAAGTGAATCTCTTAAAATCTAAATAATATATGCCACGTGCACAAATACCTTGAAAACAAAATATTACTAAATTACTAAATCATTTGCCAGATATTGAACAAAAATTAGGTTTTCGGAAAGGCATAAAAATTAACATGATTCTTAATTTTGGCAGAGTTGATATAAATCTTGATTATGATTGATTATGATTATGATTTTCAGTAATGTAGCGGAGAAAAAATAATATAACCATTCATAGAATTTTTTAAATAGTAAAAAAAAATTAGGTTGATGCGTGTAGGAGTTCTGGTATGTTAGGAAGAGCTATTATACATTTAACAGACGTTAAATGTATAATACAATGCAAAACACACACACGCTGTGACTCGACCCCTGCAACCACAACTAGGTGAGTACACACCGATCGGGACAGAACACAAGAGGAAAGGATATTACCGAAAGAGAGGATACAAAGACGAAAGGAGGAACGAGAGGAAGTGACAAAGAAGAGCGGAGGAACCCAGACCCAGGTAGAAGGGCAGACACCCCAGAAACAAACAAACAAACAAACAAACAAACAAAAATTTTATTTCATTGCAGGTTACATGGGTATTGGAAGTTACAATGTAAATTGAGTGCAGGAGCCACTGACATGCCATGGCATTAGGGGCAGCTTATTCTAGTCCTTAAAAACTAGGTACTTAATATTAGAGAAATTTATTGAGTTTATTCTAGTTAAAATTTTTTTAAAATTACAATATGATAAAATTTTTTACTGTTTAAATTATTATATAATGATATTAGATCTTAGATTTTACAGGTGTTAAGATTCTTGAATGATAATATGGAATTGGATTATCTTAAGGAAAATAACATTGAGCATTTTGAATTAACTTATAATATAGTAGGGGGAAACATAATAGTAACATATTTTTAAAAAATTGAGATTATCGTATGGGGAAATAACAATGAGCTTTTTTCAAAGTAGTTTATAGCATGATCATTTGGGTTTTGGGTGAGAGGGGGGAGTTGAGTCTTAAATTGATTTTCAGACAAGATTACTTAATATTTACTGGTAATGAATTCCAGATTCTGGGGCCCTTTATGTGCATGAATTTTTTACATGGGTTGATATGAACACGTATATCAAAAAGTGATCTGTTGTGTGTTGTGGTCATGGGTCCTTTAAAGTTGGTGGGGAGATTTTTGACAGAGGGTTTATATTAGAGTTAAAGTTTTATATATTAGTGGGCACAAGAGAAGTATGAATGTTTTTTACGGTGAGTATTTAAATTTTTTTGAATATTGGTGGAGTATGCTGTCTAGAGGGGGAATTTTTATATTCTGACTGCGGCCTTTTGTTGTGTTATGAGGGTCTAAGGTGATTTAACAGACGTTAAATGTAAAATTTTGAAGGACTCCAACCACGACAACCCCAAGGCAACTGTACAATTTAAACCGACACCCACACACCGTTCCTCCTGTCCCCACTCCCACCCCTACAGCAACCCCCCTCCTTTTTGCCCCATCACCCCCATCCAAACCCCAACCCCCACCGTAACCCCCCATAGGCTCCCGCCTCCCCCTTCAACCCCAATATTCCCCCAGGACCACAGTTTTAGAAACGAAGTTGAAGGTTTGGTACACGAACGCGGATGGAATAACGAATAAATATGAAGAGTGGAATGAAAGAATCAATGAGAAGTCCCTAGACATCATAGCAGTCACAGAAACGAGACTCAATGAGGCAATAATAGACGCAATCTTCCCACAGGGATATCAGATCCTAAGGAAAGATAGAAGGAATAGAGGGGGAGGAGGGTTTGCACTGCTCGTAAGGAACCAATGGAGATTTGAGGAAATGGAAGGCATGTACACGATTAGTGAAAGGGACTACTTAGTAGGTACAATTCAGTCTGGGGAACATAAGGTAGCCATTGCAGTGATGTATAACCCACCACAGAACTGCAGGAGGCCAGGAGAGGAATATGAAGAGAACAACAGAGCAATGGTGGACACACTGGCTGAGGTGGCAAGAAGAGCCCATTCGAGCAGAGCAAAATTACTGGTTATGGGCGACTTCAACCACAGGGAGATCGATTGGGAGAATCTGGAGCCACATGGGGGTCCAGAAACATGGAGAGCCAGGATGATGGATGTGGTACTGGAAAACCTGATGCACCAACATGTCAGGGACACTACCAGAGAGAGAGGAGGCGACGCACCAGCAAAGATGGACCTTGTGTTCACCCTGAGCAGCTCAGACATTGAGGACATCACATATGAGAGGCCCTGGAGCCAGTGACCATGTGGTTCTGAGCTTTGAGTACATAGTAGAGTTACAAGTGAAGAGGGCAACAGGACTTGAAAGGGAAAAACCAAACTATAAAAGAGGGGACTACACGGGTATGAGGAACTTCCTGCAGGAGGTTTAGTGGGACAGAGACATGGAAGGAAAGTCAGTAAACGAAATGATAGAATACGTAACAACAAAATGCAAGGAAGCAGAGGAAAGGTTTGTTTCAAGGGCAACAGAAATAATGGAAAGTCCAGAACAAGCCCCTGGTTTACCCAAAGGTGCAGAGAGGCAAAGACTCAGTGTGCTAGAGAATGGAAAAAGTACAGAAGGCAAAGGACCCAGGAAAATAAGGAGATTAGTCGTAGAGCCAGAAACGAGTATGCACAGATAAGGAGGGAGGCCCAGCGACAGTACGAAAATGACATAGCATCGAAAGTCAAGTCTGACCCGAAACTGCTGTATAGTCACATTAGGAGGAAGACAACCATCAAAGACCAGGTGATCAGGCTGAGGAAAGAAGGTGGGGAACTCACAAGAAACGATAAAGAGGTATGTGAGGAGCTCAACACGAGATTTAAGGAGGTATTCACAGTGGAGGCAGGAAGGACTGTGGGAAGGCAGTACAGAGTGGGACACCAACAAGGAATATACCAAGTGTTGGATGGCATACACACAACTGAGGAGGAGGTGAAGAAGTTGCTCAGTGACCTCAAAGGCGATGGGACCGGACACCATCTCCCGTGGGTCCTTAGAGAGGAGCAGAGATGCTGTGTGTCACTAACCACAATATTCAACACATCCCTTGAAACTGGGCAGCTACCTGAGGTATGGGAGAAGGCATATGTAGTTCCCATTTTTAAGAAAGGAGAAAGAAACAAGGCACTAAACTATAGACCAGTGTCACTTACGTGTATAGTGTGCAAAGTCATGGAGATCATCAGGAGGAGAATGGTGGAGAACCTGGAACGGCACAGGACAACCAGTATAACGATAGTTATTTGGAGTGTTTTTGGTAGCGGAAATGCAATGATAAGGCTTTGGAGGCTTCTACTTTATTTGTATTAAAGGTGCGAGTACACAGGCTGCGTAGTTAGTGGCCATGGCCCGGCAGGCCATGCGCCTTGCAAGGAGAGAGGAGTTAGGCCTGTTGACTGACTGATGTCTGGGCGCCAAGTGAGAATGGGCCAGGGCAAAACTGGTAGATGTGGGTACACCTACCAGGCTTGCCCTCTGGTGGAATACTATGGAAACTAGTATGGCACGAAATATGAACTCAGCTGGCAGACAGCATGGCTGTCTATGCAGACAGCAAGGCTGTCTACATCGCTCGGCCACGCACCCATGGTCGACCTGACCATGTCTGGCAGTAAAAAAACTCGGTCTCTCTCTCACAAGAACAGGTCACAGAACAAGAAAGAAAATACATATATACATAAACTTATGGACATAGAAAAACTTCCTCCAGAGAGGAAGAAAAAATGTGTGCTTCGTGGACTAAGGCAGTGAGCGTCGATGCAGCACTGCACGCCTTCCTGCGTTTGGACATACTGCAACATGGGAGACAAGCTGCTGCTGAGCTGTGACGTAACAGGGACGGTCTCCTCTGGGAGGTGAAGCAGACATCGTAGTAGTCGCTGCAGGGTTCACTCAACCTGGGGCACAACCTGCTGGTGCCCTTGAGTGAGGCATCGTCAGAAGTCGCAACAGGACAGGACTTCTTCAGGCAAGCGACTCAGGAGGACATTCCTCGACTGGTACTGTCGCTGGAGCTGTCGCTGCTGGCGAGTGTGGAGTGAGTCGTGACAGGGACGACTCGGCAAAACATCTGGAGGTCGTAACAGCATACACCTTACTGCAGTGAGTGGGCTAGCAGTCAAAGTGACATCAACTTTGTGCAGGTTGCTCACTGAAGCTGTGACACGAGGCTGACAGTTGCCTGCCGACAGGCTTTAACTGCGGCTTGACGAGTGACATCTCTCGACAGTAGAAGTTACAGCAGAGGGCAGTGTAAGCGTCCCCAAACTGGTCATCTGCAATAACTGGACTGACGGTCTAGGAGGTGAAGTGGAACGGTCTCGATGGGAGAATCGTCGCGGGTACGATTCGGCAAAGGCATCTACGAGCGGCGAACAATATGAGCTTTCTGTACAGGGCGCTCGGACGCTCGTAACTGACGCCTGGATTTGACAAGTGTTAGCTGTCAAGCATGCGGGGTGTGGGTCACACCGAGTGACACAGTAACACACAGGTGCTACATAGGACACACGAGAAAACTGCACACATACTGCACATGTGGTACAACAGCTTACTAGCAAATGACGCTTTTCTGTGTAAAAATCGACACAAGCAATACTCGAACATGTGAGAACACTGACTGAGAGGAATTAATGAACACTCGACACATATCTTCTCTCAAACTTATCGACAAATAATGAAAATAAAATGCTCACTGTGAAACTAGAACACTCGGTGACGTCATGGAGTGACGTTGTGATGGATGTCATGGACTGACATCGCGAGTGACGTCAGCAGACGTCGCGAGGTGACGTCATGGAGTGACGTCGTGACGGTGTCACAATGTCACGACATCGCAAGTGACGTCAGGCAGACGTAGGGTGACGCCAGTGGAGTCAGACAGCATCGTGGTGACGTCAGTGAAGTCAGGCAGCATCGTGACGTCAGCAGCATGATGACGTCATGGGTTGATGCGGCAGCAGACCACATGTGGCTTGGGATCTGGCTTAACCCACATGGCTTGGTCACACGTGGCTTCAAGTGGCCTCGACACTCGGATATACAGTTCTGGCAAGAATTCACAAGGAAATTCACAGGAAACAGCAGAGGGAGTGAGAACATAGTGGTGTGAGTGTGTGGCGGTGTGAATGGTTGAGAGGCGAGGAACTCCGGCTGCTTCCTACTCTCACCCTACCCATACACAAGGGAGACACACTAGACGCTGAAATCACCACTATCTCACCTCTGAAGCGCTGAAATAGTTGTGCTGAGCTGAACAACAACAGCAGAACATGCTTGAAAGGCTGAGCACGTGACTGAGAAACAGCGTGGGACACTGTTCGTAGAGTCAGTGACGTCATTTCTCGGAGAATTCAACAAATTTCGGCCTGAATCCTGCTTGTACCTGTGTCTGGATGCTGAGATTTGCAGACACATCAGGATAACTCGTTGAGAGACGGATGCTTCTTGTGTAGAGTGATGGAGTGAAGACAAAATTCATACCTCTTCCTTCCTCGCGGCAACATCAGCTGCGAGGCACCGCTTCCACCATTTATAACGATAGTTATTTGGCGTTTTGGAGGTGTGGTTGCAATGATAAGGCTTCAGAGGCTTCTACTTTATTTGTAATAAAGGTGCGAGTACACAGGCTGCGCGTTAGTGGCCATGGCCTGGCGGGCCATGCGCCTTGCGAGGAGAGAGGAGTTAGGCCTGTTGACTGACTGATGTCTGGGCGCCAAATGAGAATGGGCCAGGGCGGGTCTGGTAGACGGGGGTACGCCTACCAGGCTTGCCCTCTGACGGAATACTATGGAAACTAGTATGGCACGAAATATGAACTCAGCTGGCAGACAGCATGGCTGTCTATGCAGACAGCAAGGCTGTCTACACCAGCACGGATTCATGGAAGGCAAATCCTGTCAGAAACCTTCTGAAGTTCTATAACAAAGTAACAGAGGTAAGACACGAGAGAGAGGGGTGGGTTGATTGCATCTTCTTGGACTGCTGAAAGGCCTTCGACACAGTTCCTCAGAAGAGATTAGTGCAGAAGTTGGAGGATCAGGCGCGTATTACAGGAAGGGCACTGCAATGAATCAGAAAATACCTGACAGGGAGGCAACAACGGGTCATGGTACGTGATGAGGTATCACAGTGGGCGCCTGTGACGAGCGGGGTCCCACAGGGATCAGTCCTAGGACCAGTGTTGTTCTTGGTATATGTGAATGACATGACGGACGGGATAGCCTCAGAAGTGTCTCTGTTCGCAGACGATGTGAAATTAATGAGGAGAATTAAATCAGATGAGGATCAGGCAGGACTTCAAAGAGACCTGGACATGCTGGACACCTGGTCCAGCAACTGGCTTCTCGAATTTAATCCCGCCAAATGCAAAGTCATGAAGATCGGGAAAGGGCAAAGAAGACCGCAGATAGAGAACAGGCTAGGTGGACAAAGACTGCAAACCTCGCTCAAGGAGAAAGATCTTGATTGGACTGTAATCTCGGTTTCCTTACTTCTTATTGGTTCTCGTCAAGGCGATCCTTATGTTGATTGGACGGCAAGAAAATTACTACCTTAACGATACTCTCTCCTTCAGACTTCATCTCGGAGATAATTTTCTCTCTGTGGTTCACTGTAAGACGAGACATTCAAATGGAGCGTCACGAGAGTGATTCTTGTTTCATTCCCCAGCCAAGAACATACACTCATACATACATACACTCACTTGGCAGGACGGTAGTAACTCCCTGGGTGGTTGCTGTTTACCAACCTACTACCTAGGTTTTCTACATGTAATAGGATAAAAATAAAAAGTTCCAATCACCACCAACTAAGCACCACCATCAACACATCAGAGACAAGACAACACTGTGTCAACAGCAGTGGCCTGAGCCTCGCTGCTGCTTCTAATTGCAAGTGCTTGATCAAGCAGACTTGAACCAGATAACTGCGGCAGCATACGGGCGACTGGCAAACCTAAGATTAGCGTTCCAATACCTTAGTAAGGAAACATTCAAGACACTGTACACCGTGTACGTCAGGCCCAAACTAGAGTATGCAGCACCAGTTTGGAACCCATACCTGGTCAAGCACGTCAAGAAATTAGAGAAAGTGCAAAGGCTTGCGACAAGATTAGTTCCAGAGCTAAGGGGAATGTCCTACGAAGAAAGGTTAAGGGAAATCGGCTTGACAACACTGGAAGACAGGAGGGTTAGGGGAGACATGATAACGACATACAAAATACTGCGGGGAATAGACAAGGTGGATAGAGACAGGATGTTCCAGAGATGGGACACAGAAACAAGGGGACACAATTGGAAGTTGAAGCCTCAGATGAGTCAAAGGGATGTTAGGAAGTATTTCTTCAGTCATAGAGTAGTCAGGAAGTGGAATAGTCTAGCAAGTGATGTAGTGGAGGCAGGAACCATACATAGCTTTAAGACAAGGTATGATAAAGCTCATGGAGCAGGGAGAGCAGAGACCCACTAGCGGACAGCGAAGAGGCGGGGCCAGGAGCTGAGTCTCGACCCTTGCAACCACAATTAGGTGAGTACAGAGGCAGTTATAACAGGGAAGGCACTGCAATGGATCAGAGAATACCTGACAGGGAGGCAACAACGAGTCATGGTACGTGACGAGGTGTCAGAGTGGGCGCCTGTGACGAGCGGGGTTCCACAGGCGTCAGTCCTAGGACCAGTGTTGTTTCTGGTATATGTGAATGACATGATGGAAGGGATCGATTCATAAGTGTCCCTGTTTGCAGACGATATAAAGTTAATGAGGAAAATTCAATCGGATGAGGATCAGGCAGGATCCTGCCTGATCCTCATCCGAATCTGGACAGGCTGCAAGCTTGATCCAGAAACTGGCTCCTGGAGCTTAACCCCACCAAGTGCAAAGTCATGAAGATTGCGGATGGGCAACGAAGAGCGCAGACGGAGTACAGGCTTGGGGGGATGGGAAGACTGCAACCCTCACTCAAGGGAAAAAGATCTTGCGGTGAGTATAATACCGAGCACATCTCCTGAGGCACCTGGCAAACCTAAGAATAGCGTTTCGACACCTCAGTAAGGAATCGTTCAAGACTCTGTACACCGTGTACGTCAGGCCCATACTGGAGTATGCAGTACCAGTATGGAACCCACACCTGGTCAAGAATAATCCCGGAGCTAAGGGATATGTCCTATGAGGCCAGGTTAAGGGAAATTGACCTGACGACACTGCAGGACAGAAGGAATAAGGGGGACATGATAACGACGTATAAAATACTTAGAGGAATTGAGTAGATGGATAGGGACAGGATGTTCCAGAGATGGGACACAGCAACAAGGGGACACAATTGCAAGTTGAAGACTCAGATGAGTCACAAGGATGTTAGGAAGTATTTTTTCAGTCACAGAGTTGCCAGGAAGTGGAATAGTCTGGGAAGTGATATAATTGAGACAGGATCCATGCATAGCTTTAAGAAGAGGTATGATGATGCTCATGAAGCAGGGAGAGAGTGGACCTAGTAGCGACCAGTGAACAGGCGGGGACAGGAGCTATGACTCGACCCCTGCAACCACAATTATTTGAATTATGTGAGCACACACACACCCACAAATTAAAAATAGACTTAAGTTTTGTTGTTTCAGCTGAGACTAACTAACAACAGCTTTACAAGGAGTCAGAAAAAAATAACTGAGGTTAGTTTTGTGGAGGTAAATGTCGCACTGCCGACAACAGTTAAGAAAGACACGTTGATAAACGAAGAAGTTATATTGGGACAACGTTTCTCTCTATGTAGTTTGATAACTCGTGATAACTTGATGAAGCTTGACACAGTCACATACTCTTAATAAAATCTTGTTCTCCAGTGTCTCTCTCCTGAGGAATCCCCGTAAGGCTGTATCTCCTGGGACGGTTGGTAATTCTTCTTCTTCTTCTACTTCTTCTTCTTCTTCGTTTTCGTCGTCGTCGTCTTCTCGTTTTCGTCTTCAGTGCGATAACAAGAAAACACTTCTAAAAAGTGTTGGAACATCCTAGAGGAAGTTTCGGATTAAAGACAATCAGTGTAAGTAGCAATTTGCCAATTTTATACATGCAAACAACGCAGGAGTTTCTGTGCAATAATTCCCAACAACGCCTCTGATCGGCTTCCAACTTTCAACACTGATGTTGAAGTGTATGTTAGTACTAAATTTTATTTCTAAATTTTGGGGGTGATTTTTTTTTTACATTGTGGTAACTTGAGAATGAATGTTTTGAAAGAGTTCGAACTTTAGCGGATAATCTATCTAACTTAAGCTAAGATTCGCTCTAAGTTTAGGCTGCATAGATGTTACTTTTTTCAGTTTGCTTACATAGTTTAATACATAGGGTCATTGGTTTCTGTGTGATACCTGGTGAATGCCTCCTCTGACCGAATTCAAACGTTCTAAGCTATATGCACACGGTGTACAGAGTCTTGAACGATTCCTGAGTATCGAAACGCTATTCTTAGCTTTGCCAGGTACCCATATGCTGCAGCAGTTATTTGGTTGATGTGCACCTCAGGAGATGTGCTCGGTATTATACTCACCCCAAGATCCTTTTCCTAAATTGAGGTTTGCAGTCTTTGGCCCCAATTTATCAAATTAATAAGCTGGAATATTGATACCTGTGCGATAACTGGGACTGCTGCTGCAGTCACTGGCTCTAAACTTCGAAGCTCCTTATATCTTAATTACTGCAAGGTTGGGGTTGGTTTTGGGTTGTGAAGGTACTAATTTGGCAGTTTTATTAAAACTGGGATATTGATTTTCGTGTGATAGCTTGAGAATGTCTCTTCAGATCGATTTCAAATCTTCATCGCTGATGTCGTACTAAGGTCAAGGTGTTACTGGAGTTTGTAGGTGCCTATATGACCAATTATATTTTAGCAACTCAGTTAAAGATCTCTCACAAATATGTCAGGAGAGCTACTGGAGCTTCTCTATATAGTTATAAAGTTTCTTTTTCTTACGGGATTACAAAGAATATAACAGCATATAACTCAAAAATAAAAATAAATTATTTGTTTTAAATTTTGCTTTTCATGTCATTTCTGAAATCCGACAAATTTATTAGTGTCTATGCTAATTATTAAAAAATTACTCCATATTTTTAATGCACATCTTCAGATTTTTATCTTTTTTTTTTTTAAATTTGCTTGTAACTTTTAGTGATAAATGTTTTATTTGATGCTTGTTGTGTTCCAGTGTTTGTTAGTCTATGAAACATGGATACATGCATAGTATACAGTGTATATATATAATGTGTATATATATAATGTATATATATATATATATATATATATATTAAAAACAGGCGGGGATATAGTTTTAGAGTGGTAGGTGCTATTATTTAATAAATGTATGGAAAAGGGTAAGGTACCTAGGGACTGGCAGAGAGCTTGTATTGTTCCTTTGTATAAAGGCAAAGGGGACAAAAGAGAGTGCAAAAATTATAAGGGAATAAGTCTGTTGAGTATACCAGGTAAAGTGTATGGTAGAGTTATTATTGAAAAAATTAAGAGTAAAACGGAGAGCAGGATAGCAGATGAACAAGGGGGCTTTAGGAAAGGTAGGGGGTGTGTAGACCAAGTGTTTACAGTGAAACATATAGGTGAACAGTATTTAGATAAGGGTTTTTGTGGCATTTATGGATTTGGAAAAGGCGTATGATAGGGTGGATAGGGACGCAATGTGGCAGATGTTGCAGGTGTATGGAATAGGAGGTAGGTTACTGAAAGCAGTGAAGAGCTTTTATGAGGATAGTGAGGCTCAGGTTAGAGTGTGTAGGAGAGAGGGAGATTATTTCCCAGTAAAAGTAGGCCTTAGACAAGGATGTGTGATGTCACCGTGGTTGTTCAATATATTTATAGATGGGGTTGTAAGAGAAGTGAATGCGAGGGTCTTGGCAAGAGGTGTGGGGTTAAAAGACAAAGAATCAAATACAAAGTGGGAGTTGTCACAGTTGCTTTTTTGCTGATGACACTGTGCTTTTGGGAGATTCTGAAGAGAAGTTGCAGAGGTTGGTGGATGAATTTGGTAGGGTGTGTAAAAGAAGAAAATTGAAAGTGAATATAAGAAAGAGCAAGGTGATGAGGATAACAAAAAGATTAGGTGACGAAAGATTGGATATCAGATTGGAGGGAGAGAGTATGGAGGAGGTGAATGTATTCAGATATTTGGGAGTGGACATGTCGGCAGATGGGTCTATGAAGGATGAGGTGAATCATAGAATTGATGAGGGAAAAGGGTGAGTGGTGCACTAAGGAGTCTGTGGAGACAAATTACTTTGTCCATGGAAGTAAAGAAGGGAATGTATGAGAGTATAGTTATACCAACACTCTTATATGGGTGATGAATGTTGCAACGAGGAGAAGGCTGGAGGCCGTGGAGATGTCATGTCTGAGGTCAATGTGTGGTGTGAATATAATGCAGAGAATTCGGAGTTTGGAAATTAGGAGGAGGTGCGGGATTACCAAAACTATTATCCAGAGACCTGAGGAGGGGTTGTTGAAGTGGTTCGGACATGTAGAAAGAATGGAACGAAACAGAATGACCTCGAGAGTGTATAAATCTGTAGTGGAGGGAAGGCGGGGTAGGGGTCGGCCTAGGAAAGGTTGGAGGGAGGGGGTAAAGGAAGTTTTGTGTGCGAGGGGCTTGGACTTCCAGCAAGCATGTGTGAGCGTATTTGATAGGAGTGAATGGAGACAAATGGTTTTTAATACTTGACGTGCTGTTGGAGTGTGAGCAAAGTAACATTTATGAAGGGATTCAGGCAAACCGGCAGGCCGGCCTTGAGTCCTGGAGATGGGAAGTACAGTGTCTGCACTCTGAAGGAGGGGTGTTAATGTTGCAGTTTTATAACTGTAGTGTAAAGCACCCCTCTGGCAAGACAGTGATGGAGTGTATGATGATGAAAGTTTTTCTTTTCGGGCCACACTGCCTTGGTGGAATCGGCCGATGTGTAATAATATATATATATATATATATATATATATATATATATATATATATATATATATATATATATATATATATATATATATATATATATATATATATATATATATATATATATATATTGTGTGTGTGTGTGTGTGTGTGTGTAAGTAACCTGGGATCACGCAGCGATTGAAAGTCTTTACCAGTGAATTTGTGCTGGTTTGACAATTCATTAGCGCTGGTTATGATAGCTACGAAAAATACTGAATCCAATGCTGATAAATATAAACCAGAACTGAGCGGCAGCCAGAAGGTAAGATACGCGCAGTCCGTGAAAGTTTAAGTCGAACGAGTTAAGGAATTATGTTATTCCACTGAAATGGTCTAGAAAAATACGAAAGGTAAAATATACTGCCATATTAATAAGTCACAATACAGAGTTCGTGGCGTGGCATTTCTGGTGAACGAAACGTCTTAACGGCAAATGTCACAAATTTCACATTGTGTCTTATTCACATGAACTAGAAGAGGACGGAAGGGAGAAAAAAAAAAAAAAAGAGATGAGAGGAAAAGCAGACAGCCACAATAGGTATCCTCCCTACGAGGATGTGATATAACTTTAAATGAAGGTTGCGAGTGCTCTACCTGACGTAACGAGTTTTATACAGAAGAGTTGCAACGAGACTCGATTAGAAGTTGTGAACGAGGTCAGAAGTACTTGAAGTTTCCCCGAAATTCCGAGAATTTCCGCGTCATCGCCGCCGCTAACGAAGATAGATTAAAGGCTGGCCAAACTTTGGCCAGAGTGTAATTAGGTTTGTCCAAAGGCTAACGATATTTGCCGAACAAGTAAAAGAAAACAAATTCCAGTGGTAAGGGGAGACCTTTGCAGCGGTTCTTGGCCGTCCCGACTCTCCGGGTGCCGCTGACAAGGCAAGATTAATTCCTGGAACTCTAGACAAATGCACCGTAGCACCACACTAGCCATGGCATGCAATGAGAGCTTCTGTAAAGAGGATGAAAAATCAAGTGCATTTATGAATGATTGGAACGAGGAAGATGGCGCAGCCACGGGGGAGAAATACTGGAGCTAAATCCCCAGATGCAAAAAAAAAAAAAAACACTTCTTTTTTCAACAAGCTCTGCTTAACAATGGTATTTCTGCATTCACAACTAAATGTTAGCCATCTCTGTACAATATATGGTGTGGAAATATATCTGACTTTGAATTAAATGTCATTGCAGACCTGGAGAGTGTATAAAGACCTTTCAAGGCACACATAAGTACGATAAAGCACCTAAATTACTGGGAACGGTTGAAGGTCCTTAATCTGTATTCCCTGGAACGCAGGCGAGAGAGATACATGATAATATACACTTGGAAGGTCCTGGAGGGATTGGTACCAAACCTGCACACGAAAATCACTCCCTATGAAAGCAAAAGACTCGGCAGGAGATGCAACATTCCCCCGATGAAAAGCAGGGGCGCCACGAGTACATTGAGAGACAACACCATAAGTGTCCGGGGCCCAAGAATGTTCATCTGCCTCCCAGCATACATAAGGGGGATTACCAATAGCCCTCCTGGATGTCTTCAAAAAGGCACTGGACAGGCACCTAAAGTTAGTACCTGACCAACCGAGCTGTGGTTCGTACGTCAGTTTGCGTGCGGCCAGCAGTAACAGCCTGGTTGATCAGACCCTGATCCACCATGAGGCCTGGTCTCAGACCGAGCAGCGGGGCCTTGACCCCTGAAACCCTCTCCAGGTAAACTCCAGATAATGGCTAATTTTTAAGAACATAAGAAAGAATGAACACTGCAGCAGGCCTACTGGCCCATGTAAGGCACGTCAAAGTCTCCTACCTGCTTAAGACAATGCCCCAACCTAGTCAGGTCAGGTCACATTCACATAAGGAAGGATCACGGCATCTGACCTAGTAGCACAAGCTAGTCAGGTCCAACTCAAACCCATCCACACCCACTCATGTATTTATCCAACCTATTTTTAAAACTACACAACGTCTTAGCTTCTATGACGGTACTCGGGAGTTTGTTCCACTCATCCACACCTCTATTACCAAACCAGTGCTTTCCTATATCCTTCCTGAATCTGAACTTTTCCAACTTGAAACCTTTGTTTCGAGTCCTGTCTTCGCTAGATATTTTTGGCACGCTATTTACATCTCCTTTATTTATTCCTGTTTTCCATTTATACACCTCAATCATATCCTCCCTAATTCTACGCCTTTCTAGAGAGTGCAGATTCAGGGCCTCAGTCTATCCTCATAGGGAAGATTTCTGATACATGGGATCAACTTTGTCATCCTCCTTTGTACGTTTTCCAGAGCATTTATATCCATTCTGTAATACGGTGACCAGAACTGTGCAGCATAATCTAGATGAGGCCTAACCAAGGATATATAGAGTTGAAGAACAACCTGAGGACTTCTATTATTTATACTTCTTGATATGAAGCCAAGGATTCTGTTAGCTTTATTGCGAACACTTATGCACTGTTGTCTTGGTTTTAGATTACTGCTAACCAGAATTCCCAAATCCTTTTATTGACCAGTGACCACTAGGACACAATCATTTTAGAAATTTACAAATATAATGAAAATCATTTGTTTTTAAAGACAAAGTTTTGATTTTTTTTCTTCAGAAATCTTATGGTTTTTAAGACCGCAAATTGAAATCCTAGCTTAAGTCCCCCTAACTGAAATTCTGGCTTAAGCCCCCCTCATTGAAATCCTGGCTTAAGTCCCCCTAACTGAAATACTGGTTTAAGCCCATAATTGAAATCCTGGCTTGAGCTTTTCCCCAGATTGAAATCCTGACTGGGTTTCATTCAGGTGAGTCACCCAGGAGGTGAGTCACTCAGGTGAGTCACCCAGGAGGTGAGTCACTCAGGTGAGTCACTCAGGAGGAGAGTCACCCAGTAGGTGAATCACCCAGGTGAGTCACTCATGAGGTGAGTCACTCATGAGGTGAGTCACTCATGAGGTGAGTCACTCAGAAAGTGAGTCACTCAGGAGGTGAGTCACCCAGTAGGTGAGTCACCCAGGAGGTGAGTCACTCAGGAGGCGAGTCACCCATGTGAGTAACCAAGGAGGTGAGTCACCCAGGAGGTGATTCACCCAGGTGAGTCACTCAGGAGATGAGTCACTCAGGTGAGCCACTCAGGAGGTTAGACACCCAAGAGGTGAGTCACTCAGGAGGTGAGTCACCCAGGTGAGTCACTCAGAAGGTGAGTCACCCAGGTGAGTCACTCAGGAGGTGAGTCACCCAGGAGAGTTACTCAGGAGGTGAGTCACTCAGGTGAGTCACCCAAGAGGTGAGTCACTCAGGAGGTGAGTCACCCAGGTGAGTCACTCAGGAGGCGAGTCACCCAGGAGGTGAATCACCCAGGAGGTGAGTAACCCAGGAGGTGAGTCACACAAGAGGTGATTCACCCAAGTGATACACTCAGGAGATGAGTCACTCAGGAGGTGAATCACCCAAGAGGTGAGTAACCAATTTGGTGAGTCACCCAGGAGGTGATTCACCCAGGTGAATCACTCAGGTGAGTCACTCAAGAGGTGAGTCACCCAAGAGACGAGTCACCCAGGAGCTGAGTCACCCTGGAAGTGAGTCACTCAAGAGATGAGTCAGTCAGGTGAGTCACTCAGGAAGCGAGTCACCCAGGAGGTGAATCACCCAGGTGAGTAACTCAGGTGAGTCACTAAGGAGGTGAGTCACCCAGGTAAGTCACCCAAAAGGTGAGTTACCCAGGACTTGAGTCACTCAGGAGGCAAGTCACCCAGGAGGTGAGTAACCCAGGAGGTGAGTCATGCAAGAGGTTATTCACCCAGGTGGTGAGTCACCCAGGTGAGTCATTCAGGTGAGTCACCTAGGAGGTGAGTCACTCAAGACGTGAGTCACTCAGGTGAGTCACCCAGGAGGTGAGTCACTCAGAAGGTGAGTCACTCAGGAGGTGAGTCACCCAAGAGTTGAGTCACCGAGGATGTGAGTCACTCAGAAGGTGAGTCACCTAAGAGGTGAGTCACTCAGAAGGTGAGTCACCTAAGAGGTGAGTCACAGAGGAGGTGAGACACTCAGAGGTGAGTCACCGAGGTGAGTCACTCAGGTGAGTCACCGAGGAGGTGAGTCACTCAGGTGAATCAATCAAGAGATGAGTCACACAGGAGATGAGTCACACAGGAGATGAGTCACTCAGAAGGTGAATCACCCAGATGACTCACTCAGGTGAGTCACTTAGGAGGTGAGTCACCGAGGAGGTGAGTCACTCAGGAGGTGAGTCACTCAAGAGGTGAGTCACCCAAGAGGTGAGACACTCTGAGGTGAGTCACCGAGGTGAGTCACACAGGAGATGAGTCACTCAAGGTGAATCACCCAGGAGGTGAGTCACTCAGGAGGTGAGTCACTTAGGAGGTGAGTCACCCAAGAGGTGAGTCACTCAGAGGTGAGTCACCGAGGTGAGTCACACAGGAGATGAGTCACTCAAGGTGAATCACCCAGGAGGTGAGTCACTCAGGAGGTGAGTCACTCAGGAGGTGAGTCACTCAAGAGGTGAGACACTCATAGGTGAGTCACCGAGGTGAGTCACACAGGAGATGAGTCACTCAAGGTGAATCACCCATGAGGTGAGTCACTCAGGAGGTGAGTCACTCAGGAGGTGAGTCACTCTGGAGGTGAGTCACCCAGGTGAGTCACTAATTAGGTGAATCACCCAGGTGAGTCACACAGGAGGTGAGTCACCCAGGAGGTGAGTCACCCAGGAGGTGAGTCACCCAGGAGGTGAGTCACCCAGGAGGTGGGTCACCCAGGAGGTGAGTCACCCAGGTGAGTCACTCAGGAGTTGAGTCACTCAGGAGATGAGTCACCGAGGTGAGTCACTCAGGAGGTGAGTCACTCAGGAGGTGAGTCACCCAGGAGGTGAGTCACTCAAGAGGTGATTCACTCAGGAGGTGAGTCACCCAAGAGGTGAGACGCTCAGAGGTGAGTCACCGAGGTGAGTCACACAGGAGATGAGTCACTCAAAGTGAATCACCCAGGAGGTGAGTCACTTAGGAGGTGAGTCACTCAGGAGGTGAGTCACTCAGGTGAGTCACTCAGGAGGTGAGTCACCCTGGAGGTGAGTCACTAATTAGGTGAATCACCCAGGTGAGTCACTCAGGAGGTGAGTCACCCAGGTGAGTCACTCAGGAGGTGAGTCACCCAGGTGAGTCACTCAAAAGGTGAGTCACTCAGGAGTTTAGTCACTCAGGAGGTGAGTCACTCAGGAGTTGAGTCACTCAAGAGGTGAGTCACTCAGGAGGTGAGTCACCCAGGAAGTGAGTCACGCCGAAGGTGAGTCACTCAAGAGGTGAGTCACCCAAGAGGTGAGTCACCGAGGAGGTGAGACACTCAGAGATGAGTCACTGAGGTGAGTCACACAGGAGATGAGTCACTCAAGGTGAATCACCCTGGAGGTGAGTCACTCAGGAGGTGAGTCACCCAGGAGGTGAGTCACTCAATAGTTGAATCACCCAGGTGAGTCACCCAGGAGGTGAGTCACCCAGGAGGTGAGTCACCCAGGTGAGTCACTCAGGAGGTGAGTCACTCAGGAGGTGAGTCACTCCGGAGGTGAGTCACTCAGGAGGTGAGTCACCCAGGAGGTGAGTCACTCAGGAGGTGAGTCACTCAGGAGGTGAGTCACTCAAGAGGTGAGTCACCCAGGATGTGAGTCACTCATGAGGTGAGTCTAAAAGTTACCTCTAGTGAGAGGGTGCATTGCTTCCTTATTTAATTAAAACTTTGTGGCAGCTGACCTGGTGACCTCTGACTTGGTGACATTTGGCCTGGTGACCTCTGACCTATTGACCTGTGACCTGGTGACTTAAGACCTGGTGACTCCTTACCTGGTGATCTGTGACCACTGACCTGGTGACCCCTTGTTTAATGACCTTTTACATGATGACCTCTGATCTAGTGACCTCTGACATGGTGACCTATGACCTGGTGACCTCTAACCTAGTGAAGTTTGACCTGGTAACATCTGAACTGGTGACCTCTGTCTTGGGGATTTTGACCATGTGACCTCACTCTTACCCGGTGACCTTTGCCTGGTGTTCTATGATCTCTGACCTGGTGGTCTATGACCTCTAACCTGGTGATCTCTGACCTCTGGCCTCTGGCCTGGAATCCTCACCTAAGAGCTATATTTCCATCTGGTCGTCAGATTCCTCTGATATCTCTTCTCCATAATGGCTGTGTCTTGGTGAAATCGTTCAGTGTTCATCAGTATCCTTACTGAAATTTCGCGAAAAAGAAGTCAAGGTGAGAATAGAACAAATGAATCTTGAGGGACATCTGGCATCCCAGTAAGTGATGTGTCGTCAGTAGCTCTTCCACAATATTTCAATATTTCTTGATTGCCGCCCATGCTCTCAGCTCAGCATATTAGAGACTTTCGTAAAAATGAAGATCATTTAGTAACTTACTAATTTGAGGTCCGATGAAGATACCTCCCTTCAGTTTGGCGTCACTTTGGGCAACCTCTCCTTTACACAGGCAAACTGTTGC
>WNWK01037242.1:0-18635 GCA_009830355.1 Cherax destructor | reverse complement strand
TGGGGGGTCCACTGTAGAAAAGGGTTTGGCTTTGGAATTATGTTTGGCATAAGTCTGACCTTGCTTTTACTGTTTGTGCTTTTTCCATTGTCCTTTTTTATTTAAAGTTTTTGCATTTGGGATGCCTTTGACTGTTTTTTTTTCAAATTTTATGGTAGTAATAATAATATCAGATTTATATCAGTTTTAATTTAGGTTTAATGGGTCAGAGGTCCCTAATTGGTCACTACTTATTACAGATATATACATCTTATTATATATACATTTAACAGATATATTGTGTGATATTCTTCACCTTAATGTAGACTGAAGTTAACACTTAATTTTCCCCAAAATTTCGGGTTATACAGGAAAACAATGTTTTCATGACCACAAAACCACCTGATAAGAAAAAGATGTGGCTGGCAGCTGGGTGTTCTGGAGCAGCTCCGACTTACTTCAGGTAAAATATTTCCCTTTTTTAAAACCTAATTTCATGTTTTTATTTTTTTTTTGACATTTATATGGGGGATTTAAAAAAAAATTTAAAGAGAGGTGACTTTTTAAAAAAAATTGTGTATGGTCTTAATTTTTAAGGATATTAGCCCCTTTCACTACATATATTGCAGTAACACAGTAGATCATTTTTTCTATAAACCACTTTTACTCCCAAATGCAAATTTTTCTTTTCTTTTTTGGGAAGTTTCTTTTGGGTGTATCCTGAGCAAAAATTTAAAATTTTAATTGGGGGGTTAAATTTTTTTTTTAACCAGCCCATTCCCCCCAAGGGAGGGTGGTAAAAAAAAACCCTTTATCAAAACTTCATCCCTCACTTTTGCCAGAGGGGTTTTTCCCCTCAATTTAAAAAAAATAACATTAAACCCCCCTTTTTAGGTTTAAGCTGTCTTCCCAATTTTTCCCGGACTCAAGGTCCCGGGCCCGCCCGGGTTTCCTGAAACCCTTTAAAAGTTATTTTTCTCACACTCCAAAAAGCCGTCAAGTTTAAAATTTTTCTCCTTTATCCTTCCGTCACACTGTTTCTGAAAGGGTTTCCCCCCCCCCAAAAAATTCCACCCCCCTCCCCCAATTTCCGGCATTTACCCGCCCTTTCCACCAGTTTAAAACATGGTTTTTCTGGTCCAAACCTTTTAAGTCCGGGGCCCCCTCCAAAACCCCTCATTCTGGTTTAAAAGGGGGTTTTTTAACCGCATTCCCTTTTAACCCCAATTTTCCCCGCCTTTTTCCACCACTTGATCTGGGGCGACATTTCCCTTTTCCTTAGCCTTTCCCTTCCGCAACATTTATTACCCCTTTCCCCCTATAAGGGTGTTGGGTAACTTCTCCTCTTTTCCTTCCCTTGGGAAAAAAAATTTTTCCCCCCAGATCATGGTTCCCCTCAAACCCTTTTTCCTATCAATTTTAAGGGCCCTTTTAAAAATTTTTAAACCCATTGCCTGCCCTTCCCCTAAAATATCGGGAAAAATTCAATTTCCCTCTCTCCTTTAAAACTGATACCAATTTTTTGTCCCAATCGTTTCCTCCACCTTATCTTTCCTTTTTCCTAAATTTTTTTTCTTTTTCCACCCCACCAAAAAATCCACCCAAAACCCCCAATTCTTAAAAAAGGCCTGTCATCGCAAAAAGCCCGAAAACCCCCTTTGTTTAAAATTTTTTATCTTTTAACCCCCACCTTTGAAAAATTCACTTTCTTCCCCCCCCTATAAAAATATTTGAAAAAGTGAATCCCCACATCCCTTTCTAAGGGCCCCCTTTTTCTGAGAAAAAAGTTCCCCCCTACACACTCTAACCTGAGCCTCCCATCCTCATAAAAAATTTTCACTGCTTTTCCCGTAACCTACCTCCTATTCCATACACCTGCAACATCTGCCACATTGCCCCCTATCTACCCTATCATACGCCTTTTCCAAATCCATAAATGCCAAAAAACCCTTTTTTACCCTTATCCAAATACTGTTCACCTATATGTTTCACTGAAAAACCCCTTGGTCTACACACCCCCTACCTTTCCAAAAAGCCCCTTGTTCATCTGCTATCCTGTTTTCTGTTTTACTTTTAAATTCTTTCAAAAAAACTTTACCATACACTTTACCAGGTACACTAACAGACTTTTTTCCCCAACACGGGGCCGTTTCCCCCAAGGGGGGGGCCCCAAAAATGAAAAACAAAAATTTTCCCCTTTTACATTTAAATATATACAGGAAAAGGGGGGCTAGCCCCTTTGCCCTGGCATTTTAGTCATTCACGAACGCATGGCTTCGGAGGAAGAATTTTTGTTCCATTTCCCCCCATGGAGATAAGAGGAAATAAGAACAAGAACTAGTAAGAAAATAGAAGTAAACCCAGAGGGGTGTGTATATAATGTTTGTACATGAATGTGTGTGACCAAAGTGAAAGTAGAAGAGCAAGATGTACCCAAATCTTGCATGTTTATGAGACAAAAAAAGACCCCAAAAGCAATCCCCACATCATGAAAAACAATTACAGGACTCAACAGAATTATTCCCCATAATTTTTGCACCCCTTTTGTCCCCTTTCCCTTTTTTATAAAAAGGGGAACAATACACGCCTCTGCCAATCCCTAGGTCCCTTTTACCCTTTTTCCAAATACATTTATTAAATAAAGCACAAACCCACTCCAAAACTATATCCCCACCTGTTTTTAACATTTCTATCTTTATCCCATCAATCCCAGCCCCTTTCCCCCCTTTCATTCTACCCACTCCCTCCCCTAACTTCCCCACACCACAACTGGCTCTTCCACACTCCTACAAGATGTTTTTCCCTTTCCCCCATACCCAAATCACAGTTTCCCTTTGTTTTCATCAACATTTAACAACCCCTCAAAATTTTCCCCTCCATCTTCCCAAATACCTCTAACCCCCCATTTAATAACCCCTCTCCTATTTTTAACTGTCAAATCAATTTGTTCCCTAGGTTTCCCTCAACTTATTAATATCACTCCAAAATTTTTTTTCTTTATTTTCAACAAAATTTGTTGATAACATCTCACCCACTCTCTCTTTTGCTCTTTTTTACATTTGCTTCACCATTTTCTTAACCTCTTTTTTTTCTTTCCATATATTTTCCCCTTCCTTGCATCATTTCTATTTTTTAAAAAACCTCTCTATTAATTTTTTTCCCCCTTACTACTCTCTTTACATCATCATTCCACCAATCGCTTTCTTCCCCCCACCCACTCGCCTGTAACCACAAACTTTGCTGAACACTCTAACACTACATTTTTTAAAACTACCCCCTAATCTTTTACCCCATTGCCAACACCCCACTAGCCCATCTATCCTCCAATAGTTGTTTTATCTTTTTCCCAACTGCCCCCTTTTTTTTTATAAACCTTCACCTCACTCTTACTTACTGCTTCTATTTTCCTTTTTATCCCATCTACCTGACTTAATCCCATTTTTTCTCCCCCTGAAACTCGCCACCCCTTTCAGCTTTGTTTCGCTTAGGGCCAGGACATCCAACTTTTTTTTCATTCATAACATCAGCAATCATCTCTTTTTATTATCCGCACTACATCCACGCACATTCAAACAACCCAGTTTTATAAAGTTTTTTTTTTCTTTTTTAGTAAATGTGTACAGGAGAAGGGGTTACTAGCCCATTGCTCCCAGCATTTTAGTCGCCCCATACGAACGCATGGCTTACAGAGGAAAGATTTTTTTCCACTTCCCATGGACAATAGAGAAAATAAAAAGAACAAGAGCTATTAAGAAAAAGAAGAAAACCTAGATGTGTGTATGTATATATATGCATGTGCATGCCTGTGTAGGTGACCTAAAGTGTAAGTAGAAGTAGCTAGATATACCTGTTATCCAGCGTGTTTATGAGACAGAAAAGACACCAGCAATCCTACCATCATGTAAAACAGTTTCAGGTTTCTGTTTCACAGTCACCTGGCAGGACGGTATTCCTCTGGGTGGTTGCTGTCTACCAACCTACTACCTATTATTTTTACAGTTTTATATTAAAAAACCCTTTGGGGGCTTAATTTTCTGTGCAGTAACTTTGAGAATACCTCTTCCGAACATTTTAAAACTTGCAGCAATGGTGCAGCTAACCCAAAAAAAGTTCCTTATAGATGTTGGATGAAGTTTGCCAGTATAGCATAATTAAAAAAGTGCAGATTATTAGATACCATGCAGTAACTAGAAGATGCCCTTCTGATTGCTTCAGACTGTCACATTACTGTATTATGCTTAAAGGGGAAAAATTTTCATTGCTCTTGAGCTGTGTACATTCCAGTTTGCCAATTTTATTTATACCAGTCAGAATATTGGTTACTGAGAACATTACTTAAACTGAGAACATTACTTAAACTGAGAACATTTAACCCTTAAACTGTCCACATCAGATATACGTTCACTGCGAAAGTGACCTGAATATTTTGAAAAATTGTTTTTTTTTCTAAAAAATTAAGAGCACATTTTTATAAATAGGATAGGCTAAAAAAACATTTTAGGCCAGTACTTTACCGAGATATAAGCCCGTGAAGTTGGTGCTAAAAGATGTGGTGTCGTAAAAATGGAGCACTGCCCCTTGCAGAAACAAGAAACATTTATCGTTTTTTTTTCCCTTTTTTTTTCCCTTTTCTGTTGTTTTCATCCTATGATAATAATGTTTTAATGCAGATCTATTCATTTCATTGCCAATTCCTGTTTAGACACAAATATTTGTTACTGAATTAGTAATCATACTGTCACAAACACACATGTTCACACTGGGGTAAATAAATTTGTACACCTGGTTCAATCACTTACTATTGTTTAATATATATACAAGGTATTTACAGGTCCTATTTATGTTTCTAAAGTCCACCACTGTATGATACTCGAAGCATGGATTCAAAAGAGTGCCACCCACATTTCTGACATGAATCATGTGTCTTTTTGCACTTGGGGTCGCTGTGTACTGTAAGCACACAAACACACTTTTTCTGAGAGTACTTCTTTTGGAGAAAATGGTTTGGGACGGCAGGACAGTTAGGATTATCTGGGCCGGGCACTTCCTCTGGTTGTGGAGTGACAGGTCCCTGTTGTGGAGTGACAGGTCGCTGTTGTGGGACAGGCCCCTGTGGAGGGCAGGTATAGGTGTGGTACCATACTTTTTTTCCCTATCTGCTTGATGACATTTAGGTGAATTCTGCATATCGTTGTCGCTTCCAGTCTTTATTTCATACATGTTGAAGGCATTGAGCATTGCAAAAGTCCACAAGGTGGAAAAAACACTTTTATATACCACTTGCGACTCCTACGCACACAGTCAACAAAGCCTATCATCATGTCACACTTGTCGACTAGTCGCATATTGTTTGTATAGTCGATGACAACAGCTGGCTTTTCAATAGGTTGATTGCTGAGCGTGCTCTTTTGTCTGTTTGTACCATCTCGTTTCTGTGGATGGTTGACAGCAACACGCCCTTTGTCATGCCAGACAGTGCCATGATGTCTTTGGGCATGAAACCCCTTTGCACTACATTTCCTCCAGTGAACTTGGCATGTGTTTTCTATTTCCCACTGCCCACATATAAAGTATTGTTCACACGTGGGAAAACAGGCAAGGGTTGGTACCAGTTTTTGGAACAATGTAGGGCCCCTTTGCCAAGGTAGGGCTGCATCTTTAAAAAACAACATCACCAGAAATGCCCAAGGCGCCTGGACACAAGGTTTTTTTACCTGTGTAGATAATGACATCCAACACAAGACCAGTCTCACAGTCAAAATAACAAAAGATCCCAAAAAGCGACACGTTTGCTTGATATATTTTTTGAATGAAAATCCCCTGAACAGAACAAGGACCACCAGAAACAATGTTCTTGAATGGATAAAGTAGGCACTAAATTTTTTGCTTGAGATACATAAAAAATTTCCCCGGATTTTGAGAGGAGGCTTTGGGGTTTGGTGTTTTCCCTATCTGAGAAGTAAACTTCCCAGCACATAAGGAATCTGTTGCAGGGAAGGAGGTCACGGAAAACTGGGCAATTATGGTCTGTGAACCAGTATTTTGGGTTATATTGTTCTTATATGTGTGGGCATAAGCATGACAGTCCCAAAGGAATAAATACTTTTCCCCCGGCCACGTTGTCCTTTCCCCCTGCCAGCCGGGGGACGATTCTAAAAAATCTGCATGGTCCTTTGTATACTGGTAGTACAGGTTGGTCTGAGTAACAACGGTTCATTATTGATCATCAAAGATAGTTGAAAATAATCAAACTCTGTAGACTCATTTGTGATGGGACAGGTATGATGCCACTTCCACTGCCATCAAAATTGAAAGGATGTGGCACGAATGGTATGTTCAGTCCATTTCCACACGATCAGATGGTGCAGGGGGACCTGTGGCGGGACGGGGGGAGCAGGAGGACGGGAGTGGGGCCAGCACATGAGAGGGTGCCGTGGTCCTTTGTCTGCCACACACCGCGCCACGAGGTCCAGGCACCCTGCCACCCACCCCTCTTCCTCCATCCCAGCATACTTCCTTCATTATCACTTCACTATCAGTGGCTGGTTTTTATCGAACTGCCACGACCCTTGCCCTCTGACTGCATATGGCACACTGCCCGAACGTAGTAATGACGCCCATGACGTTTCATGGGGAATAATGATAACACGTCACTCACAATCGCTAGGGCATAAAATCATTATCACGTCACTTATATCACCCACATCGCATAAAATAACACATGGAAAATGATAATTTCTTTTTTAAGGAGCGCCTTGGGTAGTAACACTAGCAACCCCCGAGGGCTGGGCTGAGGGGTTGGCCACACTGGCCACACCAGATGTGCTGGGTTTAGGGGTTTAGGCCACACGTCCCCACTGGGCCCCCCCAGAGGTGATGGGCTGAGGGTCATTTTTTATCAATGTTTCACTAATTTTTTTGATTAAATGGCTATATTGCAAAACCCCTAAGCTCCGCTCTATCACTTTCCCCAGAATAGAGAGTGTTAATACGACGAGGCGTGAGTGAATCACGGGGGTGTGCCATGATTTTCCCAAGATGTAGCTGAAACTAACTGGGCTTTAAGGGCACCCCGGCGCCCCCGATTTTTTTTTATACGCGCACACTGGAGGGCAGACCCATTTCCAGCAGGGGACTCGGGGCCCATCGGCAAATTTGGAGAATGTAAAAAAAACGAGATATACGTTCCGGGCACTTTTGCGAGTGAACGATAAATTACGAGGGGCAGTTTGGGTTAAACGGAACAATTAAACTGAGAACATTACTTAAACTGAGAACATTACAAACTGAGAACATTACTTAAACGAGAACATTACTTAAACTGAGAACATTACTTAAACTGAGAACATTACTTAAACTGAGAACATTACTTAAACTGAGAAATTACTTAACCCTTCGGTCGGTTAAGGAATAATGTCCATTTCAGACCCCAAAATACACTTACAAAAGCGCTTACAATATTACACTTACATAATTGTACGATTTCCGAGGTGCTCGTAATTCGGGGGTCCACTGTAGTCTGTAAGCCATTAAATTTAGTCTGCCGATAATGCAGTGATAGTAGCTCTCTTTGCACGGCAACTCTTTATTGTAATTATATAATGTAAACTTGCAAGGAAATCAAATTTGAATATTAATAAAATAGAAACATGATACTATATACACTAGAATGAATGAAATATTACGTACGTGAGTAGTGGTAGTGGCGGCAGAGCGGCCATTGTTGTTGTTGGGGTGTATAGGGGCCATTCCTGCTTCTGAGTACATACATACCTTCCCATGCTTTTATTATAACAGAAAACGGAGTGTTTGAAAGGCAAATTCCATTAGATCACACTCTTTAATTGCTACACTCTTAATGCTACACTCTCTCTTTATGCTACACTCTTAATGCTTTAATTCCATGGAAGTCATCCTCTTTTTCTTCTCAGCATTGTCCTTTGCACTTGCTTTCTTAGGACCCATGGTTAGAAACTAAGAAATTCTGCAAAATAACTGCACGAAACATAAGCAAATCACGAGAATTATCTCCACCGCCAATTGAAGCATACGCGGACTGAGTGTTGTTTTGATACATGTACTACCATCTTGTGGTGGCATTCTCAAACTCACTTATACGTAGTATTATTATAATTATTATAGTATTATTTATTATTAGTAGTACATACGTATTATTATAATAATTTTATATTATTATATTATGTATATTATATAATTATTATATTATACGATTATTATATTATACGTATTATTATTATTATTAGTACCTACGTATTCTTATAATAATACTCTTGCTTTCCATTTTGGAATTTTTATTCACACAAAAAATAGAAGATTTACTGTTACGCAGACTACTGCATTATTGTAATACAGTGGACCCTCGCTATTCGAACACTCCAAAACTCACTCTTTTATGTAAGTTTATTATTGTAAGTGCTTTTGTAAGTGTATTTTTGGGGGTCTGAAATGGACTAATCTAATTAGTACATCATTCCTTATGGGAATAAATTCGTTTGGTAACAGCACTTGAACAGCATTCTGGAATGAGGGTGAGTTGTTGCGTGGAGGTTCTTTCGTAGATTGGGTAATGAACAGACGAGTTTGGGATGGTAACTTGGTATATTAGACAGGGTGGAATCTCAGAGCCATAGGCCTGGGTGTCTGTCCTGCACTGAGTCTGGGTGCTAACTGAGGCACTGCCTTGAGCAGGGCTCATAGCGTTCAAAGTATTGACCTTTGACATGGGTGACCTTTGACATTGGGCTAACAGTTGCATCGGTTGGTCACGAGAGCAGAAACGGTTATGCCCTATGAACTCTCACTGAGCTTACAGTGACAGAGTTTTGGAGTGTTCAAATAGCGAGGGTCCACTGTAATTGTATAAATAATGTCAACCCATTCATGACTTGCGTGTTTGAATGGCTCAGTCAGACAGGTATTGAACGGTGGCAGTCATTTATTTACTCTTGAATATCGCCAAAGAATCGAACATTTCTGTTAATTTGAGCTCAGTTTCAAGGTACTTTTCATCTGGAAACCAATCCAAATCATATCTATTTCTGTAATATATCTTCCATTCTATCAAATGAGATCAAAAAAGCGAGAATACACCCATAAAAACCATACGAAAATACTACCGTTAAGGGATGGCTAATGCCTGAGAAGTGAATTCCATTATTTATGGTCCAATTTCTTTCATTTTTGGTGTACGTTAAGAAGCATCTTTCCATCATACATTGCCCAAGTTTCAATAAGATAGCCCAACAAACAACTGAGAAAAAAAATATTTACCAAAAATCATTTATTATTATAATAATTATTAAAATAATATTAATAATAATAATTATTATTATTATTAATTTAGGGAACTGAAGCACAGATACAATTCCCTACATCAAAGAGCAAGAGCCCTTCACCAGCGTCAAGGAATCTCCCTTGAGGCCTGCTCGCATCTGGAAGCAAAAAATCAACTGAGCGACTGCTTGTGTCTGGAAAAACTCGTATGTGGGGGCACTCATAAGTGGAGGTTCCACTGTACAGTGGACCCTCGCTTATCGGCCATAATCCATTCCAGAAGCTCGGCCTAAAAGCGAAATGGCCTATAAGCGAAATAATATTTCCCATAAGAATTACTGTAAATACAATTAATCCGTTCCGTTCCAGACAAAAATATAATTTTTTTTTTTTAAGATTAACTATAGTTTTACATTCATAAAACAATGAGAACTAAATAAAATGACTAAAGAAATGGATAAATGAACATTTAAATCACTATTACATACCTTTATTGAAGGCAGGAGGAGAGTATTATTTGGAGACAGGACAAAATACTCCTTCAATATGATGATAATATCAACTCTATATGGCTTATTTATCTATCATAATTCATCTAATATGATATAATAAATAATATAAATAACATAGAATCCTTGTATACACTCGAATGAATAAAACATGTCATTATGTATGTGGCTAGTGGTGGCAGCGGCTGGAGTTTGGAGACATGACAAGATAGTTCTTCAATATGACACTAATATCAACACTACGGCTTATTTATCTATCACAGTTCATCTAATATGACATAATAAACAATAATAATAACATAGAAACATGACATATACTCTAGAATGAATAAAATACAGTGGACCCTCGCTATTCGAACACTCCAAAACTCACCCTTTTATGTAAGTTTATTATTGTAAGTGCTTTTATAAGTGTATTTTTGGGGGTCTGAAATGGACTAATCTAATTACATCATTCCTTATGGGAATAAATTCATTTGGTAACAGCACTTGAACAGCATTCTGGAATGAAGGTGAGTTTTGGAGTGTTCGAATAGCGATGGCCCACTGTATGTCATTACGAATGTCATGAATGGTGTTGTATTGTTTGTTGTTGGGTGTATAAGGGCCACTGAAAGATAAGTCTCACATTGTGGTTGTGAAGGCGGCAGCAGATGTGGCAGTGTTGTCAGTCGCCCTATATACCTCAAACAACAATGGAGGAGTTAAGTTTCGTGCATCATTTTTCTATCGCTTAATCGCTTAACCCTCTTTAGGGGGCTCCTTGTCGCGGTAAAGAGGCTATCGGTCTGAGGAATTGGACCTCTTGGTCTTCTTCCTCAAACCGAACCTAATTACCCCCAAGCCTCCCTCCCCTTTCCCATCTTCCCCATCCTCCCTTTTCCCTTTCCTCCTCCTCCTCCTCATCCCTCCCTTATTTCCTTCCCATTTTTACCCTGGGAGCTTCTCTCCACAGGCTTTCTAGTTCCTAGGTAGGGGAAGGGTACCGTGGTCCAATCCCATTCCGTTGAGGTTCTCGGCGGTGGTGTAGTTTGCCGTGGAATCTGGATCGCCTGGGGATGTCCTGATCCCTCTCCGGTCTCCCGAGGGGTGGCCTTGGGTATCTTTCGGGCGACGGGTGTATCTCTGGAGGCCACCTTTCGGATTCCGGGGGTGGTGGCCAAAGGCAGTATGCTTTGTGGCGGATATCCGGCCGCCCTCTCTTTTATCCGCCGAGGTGGCTCGGTGGATGTGAGGTTGCTATCCCGGATTGCTGGTTTACTGGCATGAAGGGTAGGGTATGGCACGGGTTCCATGCAGCGTCTGCACTACTTGTGGTGTTGAGGTTCTCTTGGGCGCGGAGGGGGATTTATGCCCCTTTCATTCCTCCTAGGAGCTATTCCTCCACGTTCCCCCCTTTTTTTTATTCTTTTTTTTATTTTTATTTTATTTTCTTCTTTCTTTTCTTTTCTTAAAAACAAAAAGAAAGAAGTAACCTAACCATGGATGCCCTAATCTGTGAACCTACCCCTGGGCCCCTTGATAACGCACCTTTTTCTGACCCTACCTCGTTAATGGACGACTCTTCGGACAACCCTAATACCCCTGTACCTCTTGCTGGTGCCGGTTCGTCACCTGCTTCAGGTACCAGGGACCCGACTGACCCTTTCGATACGTCTGACCTTCGCTCTTCTCTGACCTTGATTCCGTCTTCTCCCTCGACGGTGCGGCAATTTTCGAATTGCTCGCCCGTCTCCCATCGGACCACCCCCGGTCCCACACCCAAACGACCAAGACCCACACATGACGATTCGACACTTCCTTCTCGTTCATCTCAGAAACGACCAGCTCGTCACGCACTCCCCTTAAACTCTCTGTTTCAAACTACTCAATGGACAAAGTTTTTTACTCTTTGACCGACTTCTCCTAATACCTATCTTTCAGACCATAGTATTGGTAAGGCTCTGCTACGCTATGTTGGTAAAGACATCTCATTTCACGCTCTCAAGAGCGGCACTCGCATCATCACGGTCCAGAATGCTGGCCAAGCTCGTGATCTTTCTCTTCTTACTACCATAGATACTGCTCCTGTTACTATTGACAAGCACCATTCCCTCAATTCTTGTTGTGGTTTTGTCATTTTGCCCCAAACCATTGTCCAACGGAATTTCCAGACATGTGGTGATGACATTTTAGAGCAGCTTGAGCTCCAAGAACTCCCTATCCTTAAAGTTGACACTTTTGTCCTCCCTGCCAATAAGCGAAGACGTTATCCTTGCAATATAGCTTGTTTAACATTTGACTGCCGTGAACTACCACCTTTGGTTTACATTGCAGGTCAACGTTTACAAGTTCGAAAGGTGACCCCTACACCACAACAGTGTAGAAACTGCTGGCGTTTTGGTCATCCAGCGAAATATTGCAGGTCCATGGCCGAATGCCCAGTCTGTGGTGCTGACGACCATGCCAGTTCTTCTTGTACTCTACCTCCCTCTTGCCTTAACTGTCATGAGGCACATCCATTGTATTCTCGCCGTTGTCAGGTTTACCTGAATGAGCGGGAAATCTGTTGTCTCAAAGAGGCGGAAGGCTTCTCATATGCTATGGCCGTCTCTCATCTACGCCTTCAAGGGAGACTTCCCCGCATTTCCTATTCTCGAATTGCTAAACGTCGCCCCGCTTCTGGGGTCCCAACTTCCACGGCTTCCTCTGTGGTCGCCTCATCCTCAATCACCCGTCTCGAATCCTTTTGATATTCTTGGCTCCGAGGTCCCTACCTCGGCTTCCCCTACTGTCCACACTCCTTCCTCTACTCACTCGCACAATTCAGAGTCTACATGTCCTCGTCCTTCACCTAAACTTCAGCGCCCCCCTTCTTCTCATAAGCCCGGCAAAAAATCCCTACTGCCAGGTTCTTCGCCTATGACTAGTTCTATAACGTGTGTGGAGGTTCATCCTCTTCGTCATACACTACCTTCATCCCCTGTCCCCTCCCAAGCCCCTTTGACAGTTTCCTCTTCTATCTCCTCGCCCTCTACTTTAGTAGAGTCTATAGACTCCCCGATCGTTGCTCACTCTTCTTCCATTTCTAATGTAGTCCCACATTCTGCATCTTTGACTTGCGAAACACTGGAAGCTATTGCAGAATATATTTCTGGACCGATGATGGACACTACTCCACCTGAGGTTCCTCATCTCTCTTCTTCGTCTCAACCCCCCCCTTCCTTCACAACGTCCTCTTCCTTCTCTGATTACAGGTCTTCCGCTGCCTCCACACGTGGACTTTTCTAACCCTAGTCCATAGATTCCTCTCACTCTCACTTACAGTGGACCCCCGAGTATCGTAATTAATCCGTTCCAGGAGCTAGTACTTAACACGAAGTTTACGAAATTCGAACCATTATTTCCCATAAGAAATAATGTAAATACAATTAATCCGTTCCACAAAAAAATATTCACATACTAAATTAAAAACTATATATATATAGGTTATAGGTTTCTGGCCTTCTTCTTGTCACCAATGTCGAGGTTGGGAGACTACACTCTCCCGTCTTCGCATCGGCCACACTCGTCTTACTCACGGGTATCTCATGGAGAGGTTCCCTGCCCCTCTCTGTGAGCATTGTCAGGTTCCAGTGTCTGTTCGACATATTCTATTGGACTGCCCACTCTATCAACGAGCACACAGAATTTACCTCCAACGGCGTCTTCGCTCTGCAGCCCTTTCTTTACCTTCTCTTCTTGCAGATGGACCCTCCTTTAATCCTGACTCTCTCGTTGACTTTTTGACAGAAACTGACTTACTACACAAACTCTTAAGATTATACCTCTAGCACCTCCCTCAGTCCCTTCTACCTTGATCTCTTGCTACCCTCTATCCCTGCACTATCCACCATCCTGCTGCACTCCATACCCTACTAATCATCCATCTCCCTCTTACAACCCATTCTCCCTGCATCCTGCAATAACCTGCAGTACTGTATAACCCCTGTGGTTTAGCACTTCTATTTGATTATAAAAATAATAATAATTAATCGATTAACTTACTTGCTACATTGTTAATGCTACACTTTATCGCTGGCTGGCCCTATAGCCTTTATCAACTCCTGCTGCTTTAGTATCGTACATATCGTAGAATCACTGAAGAAGGCAAATTCTTCCCTCTCTTCCTCCTCCACTTTGGTACTTTGCTACGATTTCTTTCTTTAATTCTATGGTGTTCCTCACTTTCTTTACCAAAGGACTGGCACTAGGAGCTTTCTTTGGGCCCATGGTGGTTTATTTAGCAGTCACACGCAATAAACAAGTGCCAAAAACAATGGATTATTACGAAATGTTTGGTATGACCTCGCAGGATATGTTCACTCACCGAGAAACAACATGACACTGCCTGAGAATGTGTGTGGGAGGCGGCTTTGTGTGCGCGCTGAAGACTGGACAGGTTCCGTACCATCGACGAAAGCAGAGCCAATATTTTGACAAAAAAGTTGGTTAAAACTTATAACGGAGATCGACGGAAACGGAGGGTCCACTGTATATATACAGTGGTACCTCGACTTACGATGGTCCCCAAACTCACCCTTGTATGTTTTATTTTAAATGCTTTTGTAAGTGTAATTTTGGGGGTCAAAAGGACTAGTCTATTTCAACATTTCTTAAGGAGATAAATTCGTTTGGTAATGACACTTGAACAGCATTCTGAATGAAAAATATCGTAAGTCGAGTACCACTGATTATATACAGGTCGGCCATCACTAATCCGGCATCATTGGGACCTATAGTATGCCAGATTAGTGAGTTTGCTGGATTACAGAGTGGTTAGGTTAGAATACACTTAATTAACCTATCAATAGAGACTCTGCTACATCTTCCTCATTTTCATCACTGCTTTCTCCTCCACTGGCTTGCTGCTGTGGATTTACAACCATCTGCACAATTTCTGATTCAGTATAATGATGAAATTTGAATTATGCTATCCGAAATTGGTGCATGATTGCTGATGGAACCGGATAACTGATTGCCCAATTAGTGATGGCCGACCTGTATAGTATATACAGTAGGGCCCTACTTATATGGCAGGTTAGGTTCCAGGCTGCTACCGGAAAGCAGACTTCGCCGAAAAGCAGAACTCCATTTTTTCCATTTATAAATGCATATAAATGCCAGATAACAAGTTTACACTAACATATATTAAGTTAGCAATAGAACTAGGCATTAAAAAGTAAAATACACACACAGTACACTCATTATTTACCTCAAAATATTTGTAGTCTTAATGTAGGGCAAAAGGTGAGTAGTATTTACTGTAAGAAGGGAGGTGTGGTAGGTATGGTAGCCCTCCTGGCCACCCCACCCACACATACTATACTACGATGCTTAAAGCACCCTAGAGTGATACAATGCATATACAGTACACTCATTACTTACTTTAAAATATTTGTAGTGTTAACGTAGGGTGAGATGAGTTTTATTTGTAGGAAGTCAGGTTTGGGAAGTGTGGATAGCCAGCCAGGGCAGCCCTCCCCTCCCCTCCACACGTAATGTAAACAAAACAGGCGAACGCGTCTGGTTTTCGTCCTACAAGTAGCCTGGCTACCACAAGTCCTACAAGTAGCCTGGCTACCACAAGTCCTACAAGTAGCCTGGCTACCAAAAGTCCTACAAGTAGCCTGGCTACCACAATACCTACAAATAGCCTGGCTACCACAAGTCCTACAAGTAGCCTGGCTACCACAAGACCTACAAGTAGCCTGGCTACCACAAGTCCTACAAGTAGCCTGGCTACCACAAGTCTTCAAGTCGCCTGGCTACCACATCTCATATTTATGTTAATTTATTCTATGTGGCCCAGAGCCATATTATTACCATCGACATATCATGTTCACTGAGTTTAATCGTTTCTATCAACTACCTTTAGATGCCATCATAAAGGGAAAAGTACTGAATAATTCATGCCGAGAATCGTACACAAAAGCGTTGTGTATTTAGGGAGTGACGTAATGTTTTCCCTCCGCCCGGCAACCACATAGCATATAAACAGCATATGAAATGATAGAGAATCTTTTTTCCGATCATAATGCCACCAAAATTATGAAATTTGATCGATAACTAACGGAATTATGCTTTCGCGAAGTTAGTGGTATCGATGACATTTACGCATCGGCGATTTCGCCCACTTTGAGCCCTATTTTCGGCAAATTCCAATGTTTCAGTCTACTAAAATTATAGCTATTTCACTAGAACTCCATTTCTTCTATCGATTGAGTACAAGAAACTGCCTATTTACCAATTTCAACTACCCAAAATAGTGGTCAGAAAATGGCAATTTAGCCAATTTCACACAAATTTCAAACAATGCCAATTTCAAAATAGGGTCCAGAATAAACAAGGCAGACATACCTGGCACTAAAATAACATCTTCTCTGTTCATTAGTCACGTCTCCAGGCCCCTCTTACATTACTTTTGCTTTCCATTTTGAATTTTTATTCTCACAAAAAATAGAAGATTTACTGTTATGTATACAACTGCATCATTGTAAAAATGGTGGTATAAATAATATCAGCGCACTTGTGCAAGAATATTAGACTCGCCAGTTGATGTGTATTGGACACATGGTGTGATTTGTTTACTCTTGAACATTGGCCAAAATCGAACATTTTGGCTACTTTGCGCTCAGTTTCAAGGTACTTGTCATCGTGAAACCAGTCAAAATTATCTCTATTTCTGTAATATATCATCCATTCTATCAAATGAGACCAAGAAAACGAGAATACAAGCATAAATACCATACGAAAATAGACTGCAAAGTCGCTGTTTTAAACCAAAAACACGGTCAGTTTTTTTTCCTCATTATGCAGTGTGTAGTGCAGGATTTTTTTATACTGTGCCACTAGCACGTTGAGGGACAACACAATAAGTGTGAGGGGCCCAAGATTGTTCAACTGCCTCCCAGCATACATCAGGGGGATTACCAACAAGCCCTTGGCTGTCTTCAAGCAGGCACTGGACAGGCACCTCAAGTCGGTACCTGATTAGCCGGGCTGTGGTTCGTACGTTGGACTGCGTGCGGCCAGCAGTAACAGCCTGGTTGATCAGGCTCTGGTCCAACAGGAGGCCTGGTCACAGACCGGGCCGCGGGGGCGTTGACCCCTGGAATTCTCTCAGGTAGACTCCAGGTAGATACTGACCGCATAGACCCATTCTCTCACATCTAGGCCTAACAGCCTGTTTCTGCTTGATTTGAGGGCGCTAGAATTTAGGCGTACTAGTACGACGAAAACCCTGGCGCGTAAGCTGTACTAGTACAGCCGAAACCCTGAAAGGGTTAATGTGCCTAAGAGTGATTATTACATAATAGAGAGATGTGCTCACGGAAAATGTAAACAAACCGGGTGGCGCGCTCCGTATTTGAAAAACCACTCGCCGTATAGAAAGTTTTAGTCATAATTTGAACTCGCTGTATGAATGGAACGCCGTAAGGTGAAACGCCGAAAAGCGGGGCCCTACTGTATATTGTTCTCAACTGCTAGGAAGTATACAACCTTTGTATGTGTTACTGGTTCTGAGGATCACTGCCTCTGCAGTCCAATCTCAAACAAGGGTTGTCCAATTTTTTTTAATGAAAACATTCACAAATTCTTATTAGAAAACCGATAAGTGAGAACTGAGCCTACAATAAAAATCAGAGATTATCTTTTGAGCATGTTTATATGTTCACATCAGATGTTTTAGATATGATTTTTATAAGTTTTGCATTTGTTTTGTCTTTATTACAGTACTGTATGATACTTAACCCTTTGACTGTCGGAGGCCCCTTTCTGAAACTGTCATTCTATGTCGGGAAATATTCGAAAAAAAAAAAAAATTCTTACCAAAATGTTAGGATTATTTTTCTGATTGTTTAAATCCAAAAAAAAAAAAAATTTTTTGCGATCAGTACTTACCAAGATATAGAGGAGTAAAGTTGGCAAAAAATGAGCCGTGTATGGCAACTGTGGCGAATGCCGCTCACCCGGTAAACTTTGGTTTACTTCCTTTATAATAATAATAATAATAATAATAATAATACTTTATTGAGACATGGTACAATGATACATGGTTGGGTAGACAAGATACATAGGTATTAATGAGATGTACATGCCAAAAGCCCCTAATATGCTGTGCATTGCGGGCATTCTCAGGACTACATGGTAAAAAGTTATGGTTGATAATTTATAAAATAAGTACAGTGGTACCTTGAGTTACGATGGTCCCCAAAATCGCCCTTTTATGTAAGTTTATTTTTTTAAATGCTTTTGTAGGTATATTTTTGGGAGTGTAAAAGGACTAGTCTATTTTACATTATTCCTTATGGGGATAAATTCGTTTGGTAATGGCACTTGAACAGCATTCTCGAATGAAAAATATCGTAACTCAAAGGGACCACTGTATAATTGTGTATCTAAGTTCGTATATGACAGCAGCGGCAGGCGCATGAGAGCTGACTGATCCATATTTTCTTATCACCCAGAGTTTATCAATGCTCCTATGATGACCTAGCTGCAAGCAAAACTGCACTAACCTACGTAGCATCTAGAATGACCCAAGAATACCAGCAGTGAGACCTACAAAACCAAATAAACTGACGATAAAGGAAGACTGCCCACAAACCCAAAGCATCACCCCGCTGCCAAACAAATGCTTACCAGCCTACAACCTACCAGCCTACAGCCTACCAGTCTACAGCTTATCAGCCTACAGCTTACCAGCCTACAGTTCACCAGCCTACAGCTTACCAGCCTACAGCTTCATCTTGCCGCACCAACTTCCCGACTACTGTGCTCAAATGAGACGTAACATCAGAAGAACCAAACCAAAATCAACAAGAAAACACC
>WNWK01037241.1:0-18639 GCA_009830355.1 Cherax destructor | reverse complement strand
TCGAGGCCTAAGGAGGGGCCTGGGCCAAGATATTATATTCCAAGTTGTATCATAACCTTTCCCAAGGTCGAAAAGATAGGATAACCAAGGGTTATTCGCAAAGGCAAGAATATACGACCGCGAGCAAGGGGTCAATGGCAGAACGGCCCACGGAACCATACTGACTGGGGGAAAACTATTGTATCTCTAAAACCCACATCAAACGTCTATTAACTAGACGTTCCATACCTTGCAAACTGCACTGGTAAGAGCGATGGGAGGTAGTGAGAGGGATCACGTCCCGTAGCACCTGGTTTTCAAAAAGGGAGAACAATAGCAGACTTCCACACGGGGGAAAACCCCGAATAAAGATTAAAGAGTCGTAAGAGGACAGTAAGAGCAGACTGATGTAAATGCTGTAGCATACGAAATGGCCCCCCTCCCCCAGTTGCCGAGATCGGCAAGCAGAGGGGTTTTGCCCCAGTTTTTGAAGGGTAAAAAATTATGGGATTCTTCTTAAGAGAAGAAAATCAAAGGGCTTTAACTCGCTGGCAGACTTAGAAGAAAGGAACGAGGGATAGAGGGAGCCCCTGGAAATGCGGACAGATGTTACCAATTTCAGTGGCAACGGCAAGAGGGTGTGTTATATCGACACCAGCAACCTGAAGAACAGGAGCCGGGGGGGGGGAGAATTTACCATTTAATTTTCCCCATTTCTTCCAGACTGCACTATGAGGAAGCCAAATGACAGTAGAAACGTAATCCCCCAGCAAGTGCTTTAGCACGTATGACACCGAGCAATAGCCTTCTGCTTGAAATCAAGGAGTTCTGTGGTTCTGTTATACGAATGCCCCATGCAGCCGTTTCAAACGCACCCCCGGGAGCACAAGGGGGAGACCCCCAAGGAGCATTTTGAGGATGCTTGCCCGGGGTTTTGGGGGGGAATAGAATGTGAACCCGCTGTGAAGATGGAGGAAAAAAGAGATGAAAAACCCTATAAAGGAGGACGGGTAGGAACCCGAAAGGCAGTAAGATGTGCGTAAAGGTCCCATTTCCCCCGGTAAAAGAGCGGGGGCAATGAGGAGGTGGAGAAAACAGAGGGGACTTAAGGATGATTGGGAAATGATCGTGTCATGAAGTCCGGGAGGACAGACCAGGTGAAGTCAAGGACAGTGATGAAGAGCAGATGGAAAGATCATGCAGGAGAAAGAATGAGTTGGGGGATCAAAATGGGAGGAGACCCGTTTTAAACATGGGGGGGAAGAGAAGCGAAATGCCTCCAACTAATCCACGGGGGCCATGCGACCCCCCAGAGAAAATGGTGGGTTAAAACGCCAAGAAAGAAGGGGGGAAAGGGAAAAACCAGAAAATCAAATCTGGGATAGACTTTTCCCAAGGGAGATATGAAGAGGTATCCCACTTATTCAAGGGGATACGGCTGGAAAGGGGGAAGAAGGAAATAATGACGGATGGAACACCAGTCGATAAAAGGCACTTTAAAAGGTTCCATCGGAAAAAAAGGTCCGATGAATAAAACAAAAAGCCTAAAAAGGGCCTGAAACAGTGGATTGTAATTTTTTAAAAACCCCCCAAAAAAATGGGAAAAGCTCACCCCGGTTCCCCTGAGGCCTGGATATTCCAAAAAAAGCCAGTTTATGGGAGAAAGAAAAAGTGGAAGTGAGGGAATCTATGGACTGGGGGTTGAAAAGTCCACGTGTGGAGGGGGGGAAGACCTGTAATCAGAGAAGGAGGAGGATTTTTGGGGGAAGGGGGGGTTGAGACGAAGAAGAAAATGAGGAACCTCAGGTGGGAGTGTCCACACGTCCCCGAATATATTCTGCAATAGCCCCCCAGTTTTTTGAAGCAAAGATGCAGAATGGGGGACTAATTAGAAATGGAAGAAGGGGGGAAACACGGGGGTTTAAGACCACTAAAGAGAGGGTGAAAAAGAAGAGGAAACTGGAAGGGCTTGGGGGGGGCAGGGATGAAGGTGTGTCTGAGGAGGAGGATGAACCCCCACCCCTTTTAAGAATTTAGTGGAGGCAAGGACCGGGAGTAGGGATTTGCGGGGCTTATGAGAAGGGGGGGGCGCTGAGGTTTGGGTGAAGAACGAGGACGGTAGACTCAGGTTTGGGGAGTGAAGAGGAAGGGGTGGACAAAAGGGGAAGGTAGGGGGACCTGGAGCCAAGAATACTGTTTTCGAAAAGGGGGGATTGGGATGAGGCAACCACAGGGGAAAGCCGGGTTGGGACCCCAGAACCCGGGCCCACGTTTACAATGCGAGAATAAGAAATACGGGAAGTTTCCTAAAGGGGAAGATAAGCCAGCCATAGCATAGGGGCCCTTCCCCTTGAGACAACGGATTTCCCTCATTCAGGAAACCTGAAAAACGACAGAAATGAAGGAGGGCCTCATGACAGTTAAGGCAAGAGGGGGGTGAGTACAAGAAGAACTGGCATGGCGCAGCCCCACAGACTGGGCATTCGCTTGACCTGCAATATTTGCGGGATGACAAAACGCCAGCAGTTTCTACACTGTGCGGTAGGGGTCACCCTTTTAACTTTAAATTGACCTGCAATGTAGACCAAGGTGGCAGTTCTCGGGAGTCAAACGAAAAGAGCATATTGCAAGGATAACGCTTCGCTTTTTGGCGGGAGGGAAAAAGGGCAACTTGGATAGGGAGTCCCCGGGGGCCGTGCTCGAAAAAAGCCCTCACCAAGTCCCAAAAATTTCCCTTGGGCAATGGTGTGGGGCAAAATGACAGAACCACAACAAGAATTGAGGGAATGGTGCTTTTTTTAAAAAGTAACAGGGATTGTCAATTCGAAGAAGAGAAAGATAGATTTGGCCCGATTCTGGACCGTGATGAAAGTGGCCGCCTGAGGGGCGTGAATGAGATGTTTGACCAACACATAAAAGCCCACTAATACTATGGTTTTGAAAGATTATAGGAGAAGCACAAGAGTAAAAAAAATTTGTCCATTGAGTAGTTTGAAAAAGAGAGTTTAAGGGAGTGAGTGACGAGGGCAAGCTTGCGATGAACGAGAAGGGGGGGGCCGAATGCATTTTGGGTCTTGGTCGTGGGGCCGGGGGGTCGATGGGAGACGGCGAGGGGATTCAAAATTGCCGACCGCGAGGCAGAAGCCGGGAAACAAGGCGAGGGAGCAAGGTCGACGACGAAAGGGCCAGTCGGGGCCCTGGTACCTGAAGCAGGTGACGAACCAGCACCAGCAAGAGGTACAGGGGGATGAGGGTCCAAAGAGTCATCCGTTAACGAGGCAGGGTCAACTGTGTATCAGGAAGGCCCGGGTAGTGGGTTCATGATTGGGCAGCCCTGGGTTATTTTCTTTTATTTTTAAGAAAAAAAGAAAGAAAAGAAAATAAAAATAAAAAAGAATAAAAAAAGGGGGAACGTGGAGGAATAGGTCCTAGGAGGAATGAAAGGGAGCAAAACCCCCCCGTGCCCAAGACTCAACACCGAAGTAGTGCAGATGCGCCGGGGGGAAACCCCTGGGGAACCTACCCCTTTACGCCAGTAAACCAGCAATCCGGGATAGCAACCCCATCCACCAGCCATCTCGGCGGACAAAGAGAGGGCGGCCCGGGGTTCCGCCACAAAGCACCGCCCGGCCACCACCCCGGGAACCAAAGGTGGCCTCCAGAGATACACCCGCGCCCGAAAAATACCCAAAACCACCCCGGTGACCGGGAGGACGGGGCATCTGGGATCCAGATTCCACGGCAAACACACCACCGCCAAGGACCTCAACAGAATGGGGTGGACTACGATACCCCTTTCCCCCTCCCAGGAACTAGAATGCCTGAGGAGAAGCTCCCAGGGGAAAAATGGGGAAAGGGAAAAAAGGGGGGATGAGGAGGAGGGAGGAGGAAAGGGAAAAGGGGGATGGGGGAGATGGGAAAAGGAGGGATTGGGGGGGGGCAGGCCCCCCTGAGGAAGAAGACAAAAGGTCCAACCTCGACCGGGCCTCTTACCACGTCAAGGAGCCCCTTAAAAAAGGTCAATGTTAGCTAGCTTCTTGATTAGGTTCAGTATAAAGACTTCAGCAACATTTAGCCCCCCCATGAACAACAATGTCCATAATGATGGGCCCATGTCCAATGTAAAAAAAAATATGGCACAAACCTCCCCGTAATTAGTCATCATTAAATTTTTAAAAATTTTAACTTGAAATAGTGACAAAATGGGACAATAATAATGACAATCATCTAACACCATTTTTTTTTTTTTTTAAAAATAAGTTAAAATAATTACACAAAAATCAAAATGACATTAGTTTAAATGTAATGTAGAGCTCTACTCTAAACACCTCAGTTTATTTATATCTCAAAATGATTATCCAATTCAATTTCATTACCCGGGTGGGTGGGTATGTAAATGTTTAAAGCGGCAGAACTATGCTCATCACAGCTTTTCATCTTCCATATAGTATGTATTTGTGAAACTGTAAACATTTTTAAAGTTTCCAACACTTGAAGCCTGTGCCACCTTGTCTTTGATTCCATTCCAGCTATCTATCACTCAATTTGCTAAGAAATATTTTCTTGTGTTCTTTCTAATCTATGGTTTCCTGATTTTCTTCATGAAGGTGTCAAGAAATCTAACTTATTAATTTTCCCGTATCCTTGTATAAACTCATGTGCTTCCCTTTCCTCACGTTGACTTTTGTACTGAATTACAGTGGACCCCCGCCTAACGAGGAAAATTCATTCCAGAAGCCTGCTCAAGTGCCATTACTGAAAGAATTTACTCCCTTAAGAAAAAATGTCAAGTAGGTTAGTAAATGAATGATTCAGAGAACCGACAAGTTGATAAATTAGACACATATGCAACACTTGGGTATCTTTATTGAAGAAACGTTTTGCCACACAGTGGCTTCATCAGTCCATACAAAGGAGAATCATGAACAGGAGTTTGAGGTGGTCAGTCCCTCAACCTTGAGTCGATGTTGTCAGTCCATCAATCTTGAACAGAATACAGCATATGTGCTAGGAAGCAGCTTATATACCGTAGGCAGGAGAGGTTCCACATTGGACAAATGTCGGTATTGTATACCACTCTTGTACAAATGTGACACCACCTATGACTTCTGCACCTCTCCTGCCTACGGTATATAAGCTGCTTCCTAGCACATATGCTGTATTCTGTTCAAGATTGATGGACTGACAACATCGACTCAAGGTTGAGGGACTGACCACCTCAAACTCCTGTTCATGATTCTCCTTTGTATGGACTGATGAAGCCACTGTGTGGCGAAACGTTTCCTCAATAAAGATACCCAAGTGTTGCATATGTGTCTAATTTATCAAGTAGGTTAGTCCATTTCAGACCCCCAAAAATACACTTACAAAAGCACTTACAATATTATACTTACATAATTGTACGATTTCCGGGGTGCTCGTTAGGCGGGAGTCCACTGTATTTAAATACATATTACTATATGTACCCGTTAATTTTTTATATTAATATCATAACTTAAAAATTTTCACATGAACTACGTAATTTAAAAGTATCACAGTTTTAGTTCTAATCTACCTGAAATATTGTGCATAACAATGGGCTTTTCAAAAAATAAAAGAGGCAAAATCTAACACAATATTATAATACAGTGGTACCTCGAGTTACGAGCTTATTTAATTTCAGAATGCTGTTTGAGTGCCGATACCGAACGAATTTGTTCCCATAAGGAATAATGTAAATTAGGTTAATCCATTTCAGACCCCCAAAAATATACTTACATACAACAGCACTTACAGAAATACACTTACATAATTGTTCGAGTTGGGAGCTGCTCGTATGTCGAGGTACCACTGTACTTTTGTAATTTTTTAGAAAAACTAATACATAATAATAATAATAATTACAATAATTATAATAATTATAATAATAATTATAATAATATAGGCTGAGTATACCTTATCCTAAGCTCCAAATTTCAAAATGCTCTGAAATCCAAAACTTCTTTCGAGCACCAACATGACACCACAAATGAAAAATTAAAAATTGACTCTGGGGAGGTTCCCAGGTATTGTGCAGGTCTCTGTGTGCCCAGACAGTTGCAACACACGACCTCACATAGCCTGGGTGGGCTCTGTCGTTCTGTTGGTGCCAGCTTGTTATTAACCCTTTGATTGTCGCAACCCCTAATCCTGAGGTGTCTCCTGTTGTCGCAAAATTTTCGAAAAAAAAAAAAATTATTTTTTTCTCATGAAATTATAGAGAATCTTTTCCCTATGGTAATGACACCAAAAGTATGAAATTTGATGGAAAACTTACGGAATTATGTTCTCGCGAAGTTAGTTATCTCGGCAATATATACGCATTGGCAATTTCGCCAATTTGAGCCCTATTTTCCTCAAGCCTTTTTGTCGACCAAACTCATAGCTACAGTGGTACCTCGGTTTACGATGTTATCACCTTACGTTATTTTCGGAAAACCGATATTTATAACGTAAGAAATTTGTTTGTGGTTTACGATGTTTGCTTCGGTTACCAATTCGTACCGACCTGTCCGCTTGGCGCCCAGTGAGCGCGCACTCCAGGGAGCGCCAGTGCTATTGAGCCAAGCGAGAGCCACCACCCACCCACACCCACGCATTCATACCAGTATATTGTCATTATTCCACTGTTTTTAGTGCTAGCAACTGCTAAATAAGCTACCATGGGTCCAAGGAAAGATCCTAGTGCTAAGCCTGTGGCAAAGAGGAACAGAAATATATGTACTATAGAAGTGAAGAAGGAGATAATAGAAAAATATGAAAGTGGAGTGCGTATCAGTGAGCTGGCCAGGCTGTATGGTAAACCCTATTCTACCATCGCTACCATTGTGGATAAGAAATATTTAAGTAAAATCAAGGAAGCTGTTGTTGCAAAGGTGCATCTGTGATCACAAAACAGAGACCACAAGTGGTGGAAAATGTGGAAAGGTTGTTGTTGGTGTGGATCAACGAGAAACAGTTAGCAGGAGATACTGTTTCAGAGGGAATAAATGTGAAAAGCAAGGCAGTTGCATGATGATCTCCTTAAGAAAATGCCTGCAACGAGTGAAGTGAGTGACTTAAAGCCAGCAGAGGCTGGTTTCAAAATTTAAGAAGCGACTGGCATACATAGTGTTGTGAGGCATGGTGACGCAGCCAGTTCTGACAAAAGTGCGGCTGAGGAAATATGTTCCTGAATTCCAGGAGTACCTAGAGGCTGAACAATTCCTCCCCCAACAAGTGTTTATGTGATGAAACAGGCCTGTTTTGGAAGAAAATGCCCAACAGGACCTACATTACTCAGGAGGAAAAGGCACAGCCAGGACATAAGCCTATGAAAGACAGGCTAACGTTGATGCTTGTGCCAATGCAAGTGGTGATTGCAAAGTGAAGCCTTTACTAGTGTATCTTTTGAAAATCCCCGAGTGTTTGGCAGATGCGGTGTCAGCAAGTCTAACTTGTGTGTGATGTGGAAGTCTAACAAAAGGCTTGGGTCACAAAGGACATTTTCTTAGATTGGTTCAATGAAGTGTTTGGCCCCAGTGTGAAGAAATATCTATTGACAATAATTTGCCACTTAAGTGCCTCCTGATAATGGACAATGCTCCTTGTCATCCTCCAAACTTGGTAGAGAAATTGTGGACGAGTTTAAATTCATCAAAGTGAAGTTCTTGCCCCTAATACCACTCCTCTCCTCCAGCCCATGGACCAGCAGGTCATTTCCAACTTTAAAACTCTATACCAAAGCAATGTTTCAAAAGTGCTTTGATGTGACCACAGACATGAACATAACCCTAAGAGAATTTTGGAAAACCATTTCCATATGCTGCATTGTGTACACCTTTTATAGGTAAGGCTTGGGGGGGAGTGACTACCAGGACTTTGAACTCTGCCTGGAGAAAATTGTGGCCAGACTGTGTCCTAGGGAGGGATTTTGAAGGTTTTGGGGCTGAGCCTCAGAACCCTGAGCCTGAGCCTGAGCCTGAGCCTGTTGTGGAAGAAATTGTGGAATTGGGCAAGTCTTTTGGGGTTAGAGGTGAGTGGTGAGGATGTGGAACAGTTGGTGGAGGAGCACAAGGAAGAGCTAACCACTGAAGATCTGCAAGAGCTTCAACAGCAACTGGAACAAGAGAGCAGAGGTCAGGACAATGGTTCAGAGGAGGTGGAGGAGGTGGAACAAAATGGAAGAATGTGCCTTCTTCAAGGATTAAGGACATTTGTGGAATGTGGAGCAAGGTGCAAGCATTTATGGATGAATATCACCCTAACCATGCTGTTGCAGGCCGTGCTGGCAACCTGTACAATGACACAGTGGTGTGTCATTTCAGGGATGTGTTAAAGAATCGCCAGACACAGATCTCCTGGACAAATTTGTTGTTAGAAAGAGGTCTAGTGACTCTCAAGCTGGTCCTAGTGGCATTCAAAGAAAAAAGGGGAAATAACCCCAGAAAAGAACTTACCACCTGCAGTGTTAATGGAAGGGGATTCCCTTCCAAACACTAGCATACTACTCCACCTTCTCCTCCTCCCGTCCTCCACACATCAACAACTCTTCAATAAATGTAAGTGACATGTTATTGTACAATATTTGCATGTATATTTATGTATTCTTTATTAAATTGTGTATTATTTAATGTCCAAAAGTTCTAAAATATTTTATTTAACTACTTTTGGAAGTCTTGGACGGATTAAATTTATTTCCATTATTTCTTATGGGGAAAATTGATTCGTTTACGATTGTTTCGGCTTAAAATATGCCCTCTCTGACGGATTAAAATCGTAAACCGAGGTACCACTGTATTTCTTTAGAACTGCATTTGTTCTATCGATTGAGAACAAGAAACCACCAATTTACCGATTTCAACTACCCAATAAAGTGGTCAGAAATTGGCAATTTGGCCAATTTCATGCAAAATAAAAAAGTTGTCAATTTAAAAAAAGGGTCCAGAATAAACAATGCAGACATTCCTGGCACTAAAATAAAAAGTTATCTGTTCTCATTAGTCACATCTTTAGGCCCCTCTTATATTACTCTTGCTTTCTATTTTTATTTTTTATTCCCACAAAAAATAGAAGATTTACCGTTATGCAGACTATTGCATTATTGGAAAAATGGTATAAATAATATCAGTGCCCTTGTAAAACAATATTAGACTCACCAGTTGATGTGTATTGGACGCGTGGCGTGATTTGTTTACTCTTGAACATTGGCAAAAATCGAACATTTCCCCTACTTTGAGCTCAATTTCAAGGTCGTTTTCTTCATGAAACTAATCAAAATTATCTCCATTTTTGTAGTATGTTTTCCATTCTATCAAATGAGACCATGAAAAAGAGAATACAACCATAAATACTATACGAAAATACACCTGAAACACGGCGTTTTAATCCAAAAACACGGTCAGTTTTTTTTTTTTTCATTATGCACTGCGTGCTGCAGGATTTTTTTTTATACAGCGCACACTGACCACACATACCCATTCTCTCATATGTAGGCCTACCAGCTTTCTCCCGCTTGATTTGAAGCCGCTAGAATTTTTGAGTATATATACGTCCGAAACAGTGGCTCGTAAGACGTATATATACGACCAAAACAGTCAAAGGGTTAACAGTTGTCACCACCAGACTTATGTGCATTACAGTACTCACTGTGATTACCATGTGTTTTGTGCTTATTTTATGCTCTGTGGTGCGAAGATATTGTTGAAAATGTAAAAAAAACGTCTGCAGATACCCCTATGGGTAACAGTGATAAAAAAATATAGTATACAGTAGCCTTTTAATAAAAACACAGCATCATAGGTGGAGACTGAGATTGCTATTTTTTTTTAACAGTTGATGCAGGTATTCTGCCGATGCTGCTTTTATTAAAAATATTGTATAAAACTATGTTCAGCCTATGTGTATAAGCTGTATATAAAACGTACAGTGGACCCCCGGTGGTTGTGATTTATTCAAACCCCTGTGGTTTAGCGCTTCTATTTGATTATAATAATAATAATGTGATTTATTCATTCCAGAATGCTGTTCAAGTGCCGTTACCAAACGAATTTGTTCCCATAAGGAAAATATGTTCCCATAAGTAAATTAGACTAGTCCTTTTAGACCCCCAAATATACGCTTACAAAAGCACTTACAAAAAATCACTTACATAATTGTTCGAGTTTGGAGCATCACGAACACCGGGGAGGCAACTGTATATGGATTTTGTGTTCAGACTTGGGTCAAAGCCCCAAGCTATTTCATATTTCAAAATCCAAAAAATTCCGAAATGTGAGATAGATTCGGATTCAAGCATTTCAGATAAAGGATACTCAATCTGAAATGATACTACTACAAATAATAATGATATGTAATATTATTTTTGTTATTAATACTACAAAGCACTGAATTTGTAATTAATGTTTCTTTATAATTCAACGATCTTAACTCTGGGATCAATTTTATTGCTAACTCAGGTACTAAATTACTTTACTTTCATTGTTTGCTATTATTTTCCCTAGCTCCTTTATTCCTAGCTTTAAAATACAGTGGACCCTCGGTTAACGAATACCCCGGAAATCGTGCAATTATGTAAGTACAGTGGACCCTCAGTTAACGAAAAAAATTCATTGCAGAAGCCTGCTCAAGTGCCATTACCGAACGAATTTACGTCCTTAAGAAATAATGTCATGTAGGTTAGTCTATTTCAGACCCCCAAAACTACACTTCCACAAGAACTTACAAAATTATACTTACATAATTGCACGATTTCCGGGGTATTCGTTAACCGAGGGTCCACTGTATAATTTTGTAAGTTCTTGTGGAAGTGTAGTTTTGGGGGTCTGAAATAGACTAACCTACATGACATTATTTCTTAAGGACGTAAATTCGTTCGGTAATGGCACTTGAGCAGGCTTCTGCAATGAATTTTTTTCGTTAACCGAGGGTCCACTGTAACTACCATAGTTCAATAAATTGCATTTGTATAAATTAACTAAAGTACAAATTCACGTGCCAAGAACTCTGTCAAATATCCTATACCTCTGTAAACAATTGTTAAAAATTTTAATAATCCACTAGTTCCTAAGAATTTAATCTAGTACCATATTATTAAGTTTAGTATTATCCATTGTTCTCAGGTCTAGTTATAGAATCACATCAAATCTTATGATTACAGGAATTGATCCTGATATCAACCTATTATTAAATGACTTACATGATTCCAACAGCAACTGCAACTATTACACAGCAGATCAAGCAAAGACATTACTCAGAGCCAACAATAACATAACTATCTTCAATTACAATGTTAGATCTTTGAGCAAACATTATGATGACCTCACAGCACTACTCCAATCCCTCCAGACCAATATGTCAATCATCACACTCACTGAGACCTGGCTAAAGCCTGATACTACAGATGTCTATGCCATCCCAGGTTACACAGCCATTCACAACTGTAGGACAGATCAGCGAGGGGGTGGAATAGCTATATATTACACAGATCAACTTGAATGTATCAATAACTCTTGCATAAGGGATGAGCATGGAGAATATATTATAGCTAAATTTAAATCAAAAGACCTGCAAAAACCCCTCACAGTGATAAACATCTACAGATTACCACAGTCAAACATTCACCACTTTAGTGAAAAACTAGGAAACCTGATAACTGATGCACACATGAACAAAGACCATTTGCTCCTCACAGGAAATTTTAATATAAATCTCCTACTCGACCAGGACCCACAAGTAACAGAATTCACAAACACTATGAGCAACTGCTTGTTACTACCAACAATATCAAAACCTACAAGAATCTCTGAGACTAGTACCTCATTACTAGACCACATCTGGACTAACACTATATCCCCTCTAAAATCAGGCATAATCACAGACAACACCACAGACCACTACCCGACCTTTCTCATAACCAACCTTGGTAAATTGCCCCAAGATATTACAAAAGTTACCTTCAGACTACATAATGAGTCAGCTGTAAATAACTTTATAACAGCTATGATTAACATTGACTGGCATAATGAGTTAGAAACATATTCAGATACTAATGAATGCATCAAGAATTTCCTTAAAAAAAAACCACCACCTCTATAACAAACATTGCCCTAAAAAAACTAAACAGATCACAGCTAAGAGACTTAACAATCCCTGGCTAACACCCAGCATCCTAAAATCCATTAACAAAAGGCACCAATATGAAAAACAATACAGAAGGGGTCTAATAACCAGAGAACAATCCAAACGCTACTCATCAATCCTTACCAGCCTGATAAGAAAGTCAAAAAAATTGTATTATGAGAACAGACTCCAGAACATAAAAGGTGATATGAAAAAGACCTGGAAGACCCTATCTACAATTCTAGGAAATAAAAAGATATCGAAAAACAACACCATCAAATTATCAAAAACAGATGAACCCCTACTCTCACCTACTGAGACAGCAAACAGACTTAATGTTTTCTTCTCCACCATAGGAAAGAATCTAGCGAGTAAAATCCCAAGCTCGAACACCCGTCCAACAGACTACCTCACAAACACCTACCCTAATACACTATTCCTAGCTCCTACCAACCCAATTGAAGTCTCGCTCATAATCAACCCCCTTAAAAACAAGGCAGGAGACTTAAACAGCTTACCAACTTTTATGTACAAAAAAGCTTCACAGGTACTGTCACCAATTATAGCAACACTATTCAATAAATCCATTGAAGCCCCCTACCTTTCCTTCAATTCTCAAAATAGCTAGGGTCACCCCGATCCACAAAGGAGGTGATCAAACACACTTGAATAATTATAGACCAATTTCTAATTTACCACTGCTTTCTAAAATCTTCGAAAAATTAATTCATATACAAATCTATTCCTACCTCGTCTCACACAATGTACTCAACCCCTGTCAATTTAGATTCAGGACAAACAAGAGCACAAACGATGCTATTATGCACATGTTGGAGTTAATATACACCGCACTTGAGAAGAAAGAAGTCCCACTGGGAATCTTCATTGATCTACGCAAAGCTTTTGATACAGTCGACCATGTTTTACTGCTCACAAAATTAGCACACTATGGTATAAGGGGGCACCCACTCAACTACCTTAAGTCATACCTTAGCAACAGAAGCCAATACGTGTACACAAATGGAGCGAACTCTTCCACACAACAAATTACAGTCGGAGTCCCTCAAGGAAGTGTCCTGGGGCCACTCCTATTCCTCATTTACATAAATGACCTACCGAATGCATCACAACTACTCAAACCCATTTTATTTGCAGATGACACAACATATGTCTTCTCTCACCCAAATCCAGTTATACTGGCCAACACTGTTAATGCAGAATTACAGAAAATATCAACATGGATGATGACTAACAAGCTTACTCTCAATAACTGACAAGACCTACTTCATACAGTTTGGAAGCAAAGCCACAAATGTTCCACTTAACATAACGCTCAATGGTTCACCCACCACAAGACTCACAGGGAAAATTCCTAGGAATCCACCTTGACAGCAGCCTTAAATTCCAAACACATATACAACAAATTTCCCAGAAAATCTCAAAGAAAGTAGGCATATTATCTAAGATACGCTACTATGTACCTCAACCAGCTCTCCTTGCACTATACCACTCACTCATCTACCCTATCTCACTTATGGAATCTGTGCATGGGGATCTACAACATTAAATCACCTTAGACCACTCATAACCCAGCAAAGGTGCAGTCAGAATGATAACAAATTCCCACTCTAGACAGCATACTCCACCAATATTCAAAAGCCTAAACTACTCACCATAAAGAACATTCACACTTATAATTGTGCCTACTACATACATAGAACTCTACATTCTAATATAAACCCCCCACTCAAAATTCTCTCCCCCAACCTTAATAGGACCCATGACCATAACACAAGAAACAGATCACATTTTGATGTACCCCGCATCCATAGCAACCTATGTAAAAATTCAATGCACATAAAGGGCCCCAGATTCTGGAACTCATTACCAGAAAATACAAAAATAAATGATAGGGTAGATAGGGGGGCAATGTGGCAGATGTTGCAGGTGTATGGAATAGGAGGAAGGTTACTAAAAGCAGTGAAGAGTTTTTATGAGGATAGTGAGGCTCAGGTTAGAGTGTGTAGGAGGGAAGGGACTATTTCCCAGTAAAAGTGGGCCTTAGACAAGGATGTGTGATGTCACCGTGGTTGTTCAATATATTTATAGATGGGGTTGTAAGAGAAGTGAATGCGAGGGTCTTGGCAAGAGGTGTTGGGCTAAAAGATAAAGAAGCAAATACAAAGTGGGAGTTGTCACAGTTGCTTTTGCTGATGACACTGTGCTTTTGGGAGATTCTGAAGAGAAGCTGCAGAGGTTGGTGGATGAATTTGGTAGGGTGTGTAAAAGAAGAAAATTGAAAGTGAATATAGGAAAGAGTAAGGTGATGAGGATAACAAAAGAATAGGTGACGAAAGATTGGATATCAGATTGGAGGAGAGAGTATGGAGGAGGTGAATGTATTCAGATATTTGAGTGGACATGTCGGCGGATGGGTCTATGAAGGATGAGGTGAATCATAGAATTGATGAGGGGAAAAGAGTGAGTGGAGCACTTGGTCTGTGGAAACAAAGAACCTTGTCCATGGAAGTAAAGAGGGAATGTATGAGAGTATAGTTATACCAACGCTCTTATATGGGTGTGAAGCATGGGTGATGAATGTTGTAACGAGGAGAAGGCTGGAGGCATTGGAGATGTCATGTCTGAGGTCAATGTGTGGTGTGAATATAATGCAGAGAATTCGGAGTTTGGAAATTAGGAGGAGGTGCGGGATTACCAAAGCGATTGTCCAGAGAAACTGAGGAGGGTTGTTGAGGTGGTTTGGACATGTAGAGAGAATGGAACGAGACAGAGGACCTCGAGAGTGTATAAATCTGTAGTGGAGGAAGGCGGGGTAGGGTCGGCCTAGGAAAGGTTGGAGGGGGGGGGTAAAGGAGGTTTTGTGTGCGAGGGCTTGGACTTCCAGCAAGCATGTGTGAGCGTTTTGATAGGAGTGAATGGAGGCATATGGTTTTAATACTTGACGGCTGTTGGAGTGTGAGCGGGGTAACATTTATGAAGGGATTCAGGGAAACCGGCAGGCTGGACTTGAGTTCTGGAGATGGGAAGTACAGTGCCGGCACTCTGAAGGAGGGGTGTTAATGTTGCAGTTTTATAACTGTAGTGTAAAGCACCCTTCTGGCAAGACAGTGATGGAGTGAATGATGATGAAAGTTTTTCTTTTTCGGGCCACCCTGCCTTGGTGGGAATCGGCCGATGTGTTAATAAAAAAAAAAAAAATAATAAAAAAAAAAAATAACCTTGTCTCAGAATCATTTTAAGACTCTTCTCAAAAACCACCTACTCACCCTTACCTAAATACTCGTAATCAAAAAATACTCATTGTTATTTCTCCTATAAGATAATTCCATTTTTATTATAATTCTTCTTCTTCTTTCAACACGTCGCCGTTTCCCGCCGAAGCAGGGTGGCCCAAAAAGAAAAACGAAAGTTTCTCCTTTTACATTTAGTAATAATACAGGAGAAGGGGTTACTAGCCCCTTGCACCCGGCATTTTAGTCGCTCTTACGACACGCATGGCTTACGGAGGAAGAATTCTGTTCCACTTCCCCATGGAGATAAGAGGAAATAAGAACAAGAACTAGTAAGAAAATAGAAGAAAACCCAGAGGGGTGTGTGTATATACATATGCTTGTACATGAATGTGTAGTGTGACCTAAGTGTAAGTAGAAGTAACAAGACATACCTGAAATCTTGCATGTTTATGAGACAGAAAAAAGACACCAGCAATCCTACCATCATGTAAAACAAATACAGGCTTTCTTTTACACTCACTTGGCAGGACGGTAGTACCTCCCTGGGCGGTTGCTGTCTACCAACCTACTACCTAGATTTATTATAATTATGTACGATAATATTACTTTAAAAATGCTCAGTATTTTTGTTCCTATAAGATAATCTCAATTTGTACTATTATAACATTGTAATATTACCACCTACTCACCATAAACTAAATACGTATTCTGTAAATTACTTTAAAAAATACTCAATGTCATTTTCCCAAAATAATTTCAATTTTTACTATTAACTACCATCCTACTAAACACTTGCTGCAATGTAGTGTCACCATATTATAATTAACCAAATGAAATATCATCATATTATGTACATAGTCCATAAATTTTTAGATTAAGCTGCCCGTTATGCCCTGGCATGTCAGTGGGTCTTCTTGCACTTCTATGTAAATCTCTATGTAAAATTGCGAAGAAATAAAAATTATTATTATTATTATTATTATTGCTACTCCTTCTTTAGCTCTAACTCTATTTGAAACTCCTGACCTAATCCCATTTATTTCTCCCCACTGAAACTCTCCTACCCCCTTCAGCTTTGTTTCACTTAAGGCCAGGACATCCAGCTTCTTCTCATTCATAACATCCACAATCATCTCTTTCTTATCATTTGCACAACAACTACGCACATTCAAACATCCCACTTTGACGTTTTTCTTCTTTTTCTTTTTAGTAAGTTAAATGGGAAAAGGGGTTACTAGCCCATTGTTCCCGACATTTTAGTTGACATTTACAACACACATGGCTTACGGAGGAAAGATTCTTATTTCATTAAAATATAATTTTTTTCTCCATTCTCAACATAATTTTTTCCTCTCAATATTTCCTTGTCTACTGCTTACTTTCTATAGGATATCTTTGCCTATACAGTGGACCCCCGAGTAACGAACAAAATTCATTCCAGAAGCCTGCTCAAGTGCCATTACCGAACGAATTTACTCCCTTAAGAAATAATGTCAAGTAGGTTAGTCCATTTCAGACCCCCAAAATTACACTTACAAAAGCACTTACAATATTATACTTACATACTTGTATGATTTCCGGGGTGTTCGTTACTCAGTGGTCCACTGTAATTGTATACATAAAAATAAGTTAAGCAGCTGTATGATAAACAGCAGTCATCCAGGAAGTTCTAGCTTCATAAATGTGCAAAATGGTAGTCTGTTAAATGTTCTTAAGTTTTTAGTATGACCCTAGTGGGTTTAGCACTTGGTTTTGATTATAATAATAATCTAAGTTTTAAGTCTTGAAATAAAGTGGCACCCCGGTTTTCGTCCAGTTCAGTTATCATACAATTCAGTTTTCGACCACTTTTTCGGTGAAATTTTCCCCTTTCGTACATCCACTCGGAAATTGTCGGTACAAGACACATCCGCCTGGGCCGCTCACATGTTCGTGACTCAGTCTGCCTTTGTTACTCGTTCACTAAGAGTGTCCCTCTAGTCTTAACACCATAGTAATAATACTAATACATTTTCATTAATCCATCTATGATATTTTCTTCAAAATTATATAAGAAACACATTACAGTATATAGCATATAAACATGCAATGTTTATGTACTATGGAGGGGTGGTAGTTGGGTGGAGGGAAAACATTACGTTTTCTCTGGTCCAGCACCAGAGAAAATGTGTATGAATCTGTGTTGGCCCAGTCACCTCCCTTAATACATAATGCTTTTGTTTACAATTCTCAGCATGAATTATTCATTACTTCTCCCTTTGTTTATGATGCCATCTAAAGGTAGTTGTTAGAAGCGATTAAACTCAGTGAACATGGTACGTCGATGGTAATACTATGTCTCTGAGCCACATTAAATATCGTGTAGCTATGTAGGTAGGTGTAGGTATGTAGCCCAGGCGAACTACATACAGTGGTACCCCGGATTTCGTCAATAATTCGTTCCAGAAGGCTGTTCGAGTGCCGTTACCGAACGAATTTGTTCCCATAAGAACGAATGTAAATTAGATTAGTCCATTTCAGACCCCCAAAAATACACTTACAAAAGCACTTACAAAAATACACTTACATAATTGTTTGAGTTGGGAGCTGTATGAAATCCGGGGTACCACTGTACCTACATCTACCAGCTACCTACACCTGACTTCCTACAAATAAGTACAGTGGACCCCCAAGTTTCGGTCATAATTCATTCCAGAAGGCTGCTCAAGTGCCATTACTGAACAAATTTACTCCCTTAAAGAATAATGTCAAGTAGGTTAGTCCATTTCAGACCCCCAAAAATACACTTACAAAAGCACTTACAATAGTAATAGTAATAGTTTATTTGGACATGATACAAAGAATTACAATGGGTTATGAGATTACATGAGGTGTACATGCCAAAAGCCCCTAATATGCAGGGCATTTTAGGCAGACTTAAAATTAACTTAAAACTAAATGGTAAGAATTTTTGTAAATAATTTACAATATGAGTATAGTTGAGTATTTAAGCTATGAAATTTGAACATAGTTTAGACATGACAATTTTGAAACATAGTTTTGTACTTTTGTCTTCATTATAAAATTAATTAAATCAGATTAAACAAATTAAAGCAATAATTTGTGTTGCAATAACAAATTATATGGTCATTAGATGAGTTACAAGGAGCACAATGGTAAATAAGGATACATGAGGTATAAGTTTCAACATTTGTACTAGATTATATTTGATAAACTATTTTTCTTTGAGCAATTAAGTAAGGGGTTTTGAGGCTAAATGGTAAGAATTATAGGAGACAGTTTACAATAT
>WNWK01037240.1:10000-18640 GCA_009830355.1 Cherax destructor | reverse complement strand
CTTGGGGAACACAAACATCTCCTGAGGCGCACATCAACCAAATAAATTCTGCAGCATACGGGTCCTAGCAAACCTATGAACAGCATACCGACATCTTAATAACGTACACTGTGTACTTAGGCCCATATTGGAGTATGCAGCGCCAGTTTGGAACCCTCACCTAGCCAAGCATGTAAAGAAACTAGAGAAAGTGCAAGTGAAAAGGTTTGCAGAAGACTGGTCCCGGAGCTAAGGGATGTCCTGAGGAGAGGTTACGGGAAATCGACCTGACGACACTGGAAGACAGGAAAATAGGGGGGAATATGATAACGACATATAAAATACTGAGAGGAATCGACAAGGTGGACAGAGACAGAATGTTCCAGAGATGGGGAAAAACAACAAGGGTCACAGTTGGAAGTTGAAGACTCAGATGAACCACAGGGATGTTAGGAAGTATTCTTCAGTCAAGATTTGTCAGGAAGTGGAATGTCTGGGAAGTGATGTAGGGAGGCAGGATCCATACATTGTTTTAAAGGGAAGGGGTATGATAAAGCTCATGGAGCGGTTTAGTGACCCAGTAGCAGCCAGTGAAGGGGCGGGGGCCAGGAGCTGTAAATCGGCCCCTGCAACCACAACAAGGTAGTACACAAACACACACAACACTCGGGAGGGGGTGGTGGAGCACCTAGAAAGGAACAAGCTTATAAACGACAACCAGCACGGATTCAAGGAAAATCCTGTGCAAAACCTACTGGAGTTTTATGACAAGGTAACTGCAGTAAGACACGAGAGAGAGAGAAAAGCTGGATAGACTGCTTTTTCTGGACTGCAAGAAGGCCTTCGACAATGGGCACTCCAATGATCAGAGAATACCTGACAGGAGGTAACAAAGAGTCATGGTAAGTGACGAGGTGTCGGGGACGCCTGTGACGAGCGGGGTTCCACAAGGGTCAGTCCAGGACCAGTGCAGTTTTGGTATATATGAATGACATGACGGAAGGAATAGACTCAAAAGTTCCCTGTTTGCAGTTGATGTGAAATTTTGAGGAGAATTAAATCGGATGAGTATCAGGCAGGACTACAAAAAGACCTGAACAGGCTGCAAGCCTGGTCTAACAACGCTTCTCGAATTTAACCCCGGGGAAGGGCAAAGAAGACCGCAGACAGAGTATATGCTAGGAGGCCGAGCACGTCTCCGGAAGCACACATTCAACCAGATAACTGCTGCAGCATATGGGCGCCTGTTAAACCTGAGAATAGCATTCCGATACCTCAGTAAGGAATCGTTCAAGACTCTGTACACCGTGTATGTCAGGCCCATACTGGAGAATGCAGCACTAGTTTGGAACCCACGTCTGTAAAGCACGTCAAGAAATTAGAGAAAGTGCAAAGGTTTGCAACAAAGCTAGTTCCAGAGCTAAGGGAAATGTCCAACGAAGAAAGGTTATGGGAAATCGGCCTGACAACACTGGACGACAGGAGGGTTAGGGAAGAAATGATAACAACATACAAAATACTGCCAGGAATTGACAAGGTGGACAGTGACAGGATGTTCTAAAGATGGGACACAGAAACAAGGGGTCACAATTAGAAATTGAAGACTCAGATGAGTCAAAGTGAAGTTAAGAAGTATTTTTTTAGTCATAGAGTTGTCAGGAAGTGGAATAGTCTGGCAAACGACGTAGAGGAGGGAGGAACCATACATAGTTTTAAGATGAGGTTTGATAAAGCTCATGGAGCAGGGAGAGAGAGGACCTAGTACCAATCAGTGAAGAGGCCAGGAGCTATGTATCGACCCCTGCAACCACAAATAGGTGAGAACACACAAACACACACACACACACACACACACACATATGCGGCAGCATATGGGCGACTGGCAAACCTAAGATTAGCGTTCCGTTACCTAAACAAGGAATCGTTCAAGACACTGTACACCGTGTACGTCAGGCCCATACTAGAATATGCAGCACCAGTTTGGAACCCACACCTGGTCAAGCACGTAAAGAAACTAGAGAAAGTGCAAAGGTTTGCGACAAGGTTAGTTCCACAACTCAGGGATCTGTCCTATGAAGAAAGGTTGAGGGAAATAGGACTAACAACACTGGAGGAAAGAAGGGTCAGAGGAGACATGATAACGACATACAAAATACTGCGGGGAATCGACAAGGTAGACAGGGACAGGATGTTCCAGAGAGGGAACACAGAAACAAGGGGACACAACTGGAAGCTGAAGACTCAGATGAGTCAAAGGGATGTTAGGAAGCATTTCTTCAGCCACAGAGTAGTCAGGAAGTGGAATAGTCTAGAGAAAGATATAGTGGAGGCAGGAACCATACATAGTTTTAAGACGAGGTATGATAGAGCTCATGGAGCAGGGAGAGCAGAGACCCAGTAGCGGACAGCGAAGAGGCGGGGCCAGGAGCTGAGACTCGACCCCTGCAACCACAATTAGGTGAGTACAATTAGGTGAGTACACACACCCATGACAGAAGAAAACAGGAGGAGAAAGAAAGGATTAAAGGTATCATGCTAGCAACAGGGGGAGACACGTCCCAGGTGACAAATTTTCGGAGAATCGGGTGGTACACAAGGGGAAGAAATCGGCCCCTCAAAGTAATCTTCACTGCAGAATCAGCCCGTACCATGATCCTGCAAGAGAAAGCACGGCTGAGGGAGACTCAGGAGTACCAGGATGTATACCTAGATCGGGACAGAACGCAGGAAGAACGGGAGGCCCAAAAGGAGAGGATAAGAAAGCGAAGAGAGGAGAGAGAGGAGACAGTGAGGTACAGAGGGCACCAGGCCCAAGCAGAAGGACAAGCTCACCCACCGGAAGAAATCACGGAGGGCCTCAACACACAGCAACCCAACGGCAACCATATATTTTAACATCACACACACACATCATTTCCCCTGCCCCCACCCAAGCAACCCAAAACCCACCATCACAACTAGCCCACCCCATCACAAACCCCACCCAAGCAACCCAAAACCCACCATCACAACTAGCCCACCCCATCACAAACCCCACCCAAGCAACCCAAAACCCACCATCACAACTAGCCCACCCCATCACAAACCCCACCCAAGCAACCCAAAACCCACCATCACAACTAGCCCACCCCATCACAAACCCCACCCCATCGGCCCACACTCCAACCATACAACCCCCCCACCCATGCAACAACCCCCTATAGGAACCCTGCCCACAACCCCCCCAACCCACCAAGATCCCCCAAGGGCCACAGTATTGGAAACGAGGTTGAAGGTTTGGTACACAAATGCGGATGGAATCACGAATAAGAATGAAGAGTGGAATGAAAGAATAGGTGAAATGACCCCAGACATCATAGCAGTCACAGAAACTAAACTAAATGAGACAATAACAGACGCAATCTTCCCACAGGGACATCAGATCCTGAGGAAAGATAGAAGGAGCAGAGGGGGAGGAGGGGTCGCCCTGCTCGTAAGGAACCATTGGAGATTCGAGGAAATGGAAGGAATGGAGGTGTGTAGAGATAGGGACTTTATAGTAGGTACCATCCAGTCTGGGGAGCACAAGATAGTCACTGCAGTGATGTATAACCCACCACAGATCTGCAGGAGGCCAGGAGAGGAATATGATGAGAACAACAGAGCGATGGTGGACACTCTGGCGGAGGTGGCAAGAAAAGCGCACATGAGCAGAGCGAAGTTACTGGTCATGGGCGATTTCAACCACAGGGAGATCGACTGGGAGAACCATGAACCACGTGGGGGTCCGGAAACTTGGAGAGCCAAGATGATGGACGTGGTACTGGAAAACCTGATGCACCAACATGTCAGGGACACGACCAGAGATCGAGGAGAGGACGAACCAGCAAGGCTGGACCTTGTATTCACACTAAATAGCTCAGATATCGAGAACATAACACACGAAAGCCCCCTGGGAGCCAGCGACCATATGGTGCTGAGTTTTGAGTACATTGTAGAGCTACAGGTGGAGAGGGAAAACGGTGCTGAAAGAGACATACCAGACTTTGAAAGAGGGGATTACACGGGGATGAGGAATTTCCTGAAGGAAGTTCTGTGGGAAAGGGAAATGGAAGGACAGTCAGTAAATGAAATGATGGAATACGTAGCGACAAAGTGCAAGGAGGCAGAGGAACGGTTTATACCCAAAGGAAAAAGATTAAATGGGAAAACCAGAAAGAGCCCCTGGTTTACCCAAAGGTGCAGGGAGGCGAAGACTCGGAGTGTCAGAGAATGGAAAAGGTACAGAAGGCAAAGAACCCAGGTAAACAAGGAGATTAGTCGAAGAGCTAGAAACGAGTATGCACAGGTACGGAGGGAGGCCCAGAAACAGTACGAAAATGACATGGCATCGAAAGTCAAGTCTGACCTGGTCAAGGACCAGGTGATAAGGCTGAGGAGAGAAGATGGGGAACTCACAAGTAATGATCAAGAGGTATGTGAGGAGCTCAACTCAAGGTTGTCACCAACAAGGGATGTATCAAGTGCTGGAGGGCATACACACAACTGAGGGGGAGGTGAAGCAGTTACTCAGTGACCTTGATACCTCAAAGGCGATGGGTCCGGACAATATCTCCCCGTGGGTCCTTCGGGAAGGAGCTGAGGTACTGAGTGTGCCACTTACCATAATATTCAACACATCCCTTGAAACTGGGCAGCTACCTGAGGTATGGAAAAAGGCCAACGTAGTCCCCATCTTTAAAAAAGGAGACAGAAAGGAGGCACTAAACTATAGACCGGTGTCACTTACGTGTATAGTGTGCAAAGTCTTGGAGAAAATCATCAGGAAAAGAATGGTGGAGCATCTGGAGCAGAACAGGATAATAAACACCAGACAGCACGGATTCAGGGAAGGCAAATCCTGTGTAACAAACCTCCTAGAGTTCTATGATAAAGTAACAGAGATAAGGCAAGCGAGAGAAGGGTGGGTTGACTGCATTTTCCTGGACTGCAGGAAGGCCTTCGACACAGTTCCTCATATGAGATTAGTAAAGAAGTTGGAAGACCAAGCGTGTATAACAGGAAGGGCACTGGAATGGCTCAGGGAATATCTCACAGGGAGGCAACAACGGGTCATGGTGCGCGATGAGGTATCACAATGGGCGCCTGTGACGAGCGGTGTACCGCAGGGGTCAGTCCTAGGACCAGTGCTATTCTTGGTATATGTGAATGACATGACGGATGGGATAGACTCAGAAGTGTCTCTGTTCGCAGATGATGTGAAATTAATGAGGAGAATCACATCGGATGAAGACCAAGCAGGACTTCAAAGAGACCTGGACAAGCTTGACATCTGGTCTAGCAACTGGCTTCTCGAATTTAACCCCACCAAATGCAAAGTCATGAAGATCGGAGAAGGGCAAAGAAGACCGCTGACAGAGTACAGGCTAGGTGGACAAAAGCTACAAATCTCATCAAAGGAGAAAGACCTTGGGGTGAGTATAACGCCAAGCACGTCTCCGGAAACATACATCAACCAGATAACCGCGGCAGCATATGGGCGACTGGCAAACCTAAGATTAGCGTTCCGTTACCTTAACAAGGAATCGTTCAAGACACTGTACACCGTGTACGTCAGGCCCATACTAGAGTATGCAGCACCAGTCTGGAACCCACACCTGGTTAAGCATGTCAAGAAATTAGAGAAAGTGCAAAGGTTTGCGACAAGGCTAGTTCCACAACTCAGGGGACTGTCCTATGAAGAAAGGTTGAGGGAAATAGGACTAACAGCACTGGAGGAAAGAAGGGTCAGAGGAGACATGATAACGACATACAAAATACTGCGAAGGAACCATACACAGTTTTAAGACGAGGTATGATAAAGCTCATGGAGCAGGGAGAGCAGATACCCAGTAGCGGGCAGCGCAGAGGCGGGGCCAGGAGCTGAGTCTCGACCCCTGCAACCACAATTAGGTGAGTACAATTAGGTGAGTACACACACACACACATACACACATAGTGGTAAATATTCCTAAGATAATGGAGTCAGATACCTGACAGAGTGAGCCAGGAACAGGATGTGGCAGATGATATGTTATTGAATAGTTAACAGTGTGAGAGATGACATCAGGGTCAGAGAGATGACTGTTGATTTAGGGAACTTGAGAGCCAGTGAGATGAGGGTAAAGTAAGAGTGATGCCATAAGGACGAGGAAGATGACACCCAGAAGACGACAACAGGTGTCAATATAGACATAAAATGTAGATTTCGGGTAAAGGTGAAAGTTGTCTACCAAGATGGTAAATTATTTTTTCTTGCTGATGACATCTTGAGTTTTTTGTGTATTAATAAAGAAATATTGAGATCTATGTAGATAAGTATTATTTAAAACTGCAAAGACATAGTTTAAACTGACGTAGCTACTGAAGCATTTTACGGAAATTATGACAGAATAATTGTATGATATTATTATAGTATCTTCTGGTTTGTAAAGAGACAAGTTAAGCTTGAGTGTCATCCTTCACCTCTGACACAGTTCACAACAGCCACTCATAGTGTCAGAAAGACACAACAGCCACTCATAGTGTCAGAAAGACACAACAGCCACTCATAGTGTCAGAAAGACACAACAGCCACTCATAGTGTCAGAAAGACACAACAGCCACTCATAGTGTCAGAAAGACACAACAGCCACTCATAGTGTCAGAAAGACACAACAGCCACTCATAGTGTCAGAAAGACACAACAGCCACTCATAGTGTCAGAAAGACACAACAGCCACTCATAGTGTCAGAAAGACACAACAGCCACTCATAGTGTCAGAAAGACACAACAGTCACTCATAGTGTCAGAAAGACACAACAGCCACTCATAGTGTCAGAAAGACACAACAGCCACTCATAGTGTCAGAAAGACACAACAGCCACTCATAGTGTCAGAAAGACACAACAGCCACTCATAGTGTCAGAAAGACACAACAGCCACTCATAGTGTCAGAAAGACACAACAGTCACTCATAGTGTCAGAAAGACACAACAGCCACTCATAGTGTCAGAAAGACACAACAGCCACTCATAGTGTCAGAAAGACACAACAGCCACTCATAGTGTCAGAAAGACACAACAGCCACTCATAGTGTCAGAAAGACACAACAGCCACTCATAGTGTCAGAAAGACACAACAGCCACTCATAGTGTCAGAAAGACACAACAGCCACTCATAGTGTCAGAAAGACACAACAGCCACTCATAGTGTCAGAAAGACACAACAGCCACTCATAGTGTCAGAAAGACACAACAGCCACTCATAGTGTCAGAAAGACACAACAGCCACTCATAGTGTCAGAAAGACACAACAGCCACTCATAGTGTCAGAAAGACACAACAGCCACTCATAGTGTCAGAAAGACACAACAGCCACTCATAGTGTCAGAAAGACACAACAGCCACTCATAGTGTCAGAAAGTATTGTAAAATATTTTTAAATTAAACAGTAGGTGTTTGTGTATAGCCTCTCCAGTATATTAGGTAATGTGTATGATAGAACTGTGATTGTCAGAGTAGGTAATGTGTATGATAGAACTGTGATTGTCAGAGTAGGTAATGTGTATGATAGAACTGTGATTGTCAGAGTGAGGGGAAAGAAAGACAAATTATTTTAAATAAAAAAACAGAAGGGGTTTAGAATAAGTGGAAAAGAATCTTTCCTCCGTAAGCCATGCGTGTCGTATGAGGCGACTAAAATGCCGGGAGCAATGGGCTAGTAACCCCTTCTCCTGTATACATTTACTAAAAAAGGAAGAAGAATTTTTTTATAAAACTGGGATGTTTGAATGTGCGTGGATGTAGTGCGGATGATAAGAAAGAGATGATTGCTGATGTTATGAATGAAAAGAAGTTGGATGTCCTGGCCCTAAGCAAAACAAAGCTGAAGGGGGTAGGCGAGTTTCAGTGGGGAGAAATAAATGGGATTAAGTCAGGAGTATCTGTGAGAGTTAGAGCTAAGGAAGGGGTAGCAATAATGTTGAAGGATCAGTTATGAAAGGAGAAGAGAGAATATAAATGTGTAAATTCAAAGATTATGTGGATTAAAATATGGGTCGGATGCGAAAAGTGGGTCATAATAAGCGTGTATGCACCTGGAGAAGAGAGGAGTGTAGAGGAGAGAGAGAGAGATTTTGGGAGATGTTAAGCGAATGTATAGGAACTTTTGAACCAAGTGAGAGAGTAATTGTGGTAGGGGACCTAAATGCTAAAGTAGGAGAAACATGCAGAGAGGGTGTGGTAGGTAAGTTTGGGGTGCCAGGTGTAAATGATAATGGGGGACCTTTGATTGAACTTTGTATAGAAAGGGGTTTAGTTATAGGCAATACATATTTTAAGAAAAAGAGGATACATAAGTATACAAGATATGATGTAGGGCGTAATAACAGTAGTTTGTTGGACTACGTATTGGTAGATAAAAGACTGTTGACTAGACATCAGGATGTACATGTTTATAGAGGGGCCACAGATATATCAGATCACTTTTTAGTTGTAGCTACAGTGAGAGTAAAAGGTAGATGGGGTACAAGAAAAATAGAAGCAGTAAGTAAGAGAGAGGTGAAGGTTTATAAACTAAAAGAGGAAGCAGTTAGGGTAAGATATAAACAACTATTGGAAGAAAGATGGGCTAGTGAGAGTATAGGCAACGGGGTTGAAGAT
>WNWK01037240.1:0-5000 GCA_009830355.1 Cherax destructor | reverse complement strand
CTAAAATCAATTTTTCATGCCCCTCTGAAAATTCTATCCAGACAGACTCTGTATGTGTTATTTCAGACTTTATTCCCTTTTATGCAACAGTTCAAGCGATCTCGGACATACAGTGCCCTCCACCCCCTTCCCGAAACTTCTGTCTACTTGGAACAATTTAAAAAACTGTATATGACATTCAGCAGGCATGTCCCTATTTTTCGTATTGAACCACGTCTCAGTTATGGCAAATACATCAATGTTACCTGCACTTGCAACTAATCTCAAATCGTCCATCTTATTCCTAGCACTACGACTATTTGTATAATACACTTTTAAAGACCCTACTTTCTCTTTACCCTTCCTGCTCCATTCTGTTTTTCCACTATACCTATTACTGTCCTTGTTATTTTTAAGATTTTTTATATCAAAGCCTAGATCTATAATTCGACATTCAGTATTTTCCATTTCTAAACCCATACCTCTAACTAATCCTAGTTTAAAGTCCTAACAACACCCTCAACTGAGCTAGCAAGAAAATCTACACCTGCCCTGGATAAGTGAACCCCATCCCTGGCATACATGTCATTTCGGCCATAGAAGTGGTCCCAGTTGCAAATGAATGATACTGCATTATCCTTACAGTGTTTGTCCAGCCAGCAATTGACACCAATTGCCCTGGACAGCCATTCATCTCCAACTCCTCTCCTTGGCAAAATACTACATATGACAGGGTTCCCACCCTTCTTCCTAATTATGTCTATTGCTGACCTATATCTGTTAGTCAGGTCCTCACTCCTACGTCTGCCAACATCGTTGCCTCCAGCACTGAGACAGATAATAGGATTGCTCCCATTACCTCTCATGATGTCGTCCAGACGGCTAACAATATCCTCCATCCCAGCCCCAGGAAAACAAACCCTCTGTCTCCTACTCCTATCCTTCAAGCAGAATGTCCTATCCATATACCTAACCTGGCTATCCCCAACAACAACAATGTTTTTACCTTCCTTTGTGTCGTTTGTCGTGACGTTCCCAGTAGTCGACTCACATTCATCGGGTAGCACGGAGAAGGCATTCGATGTTTCCACAACAGTTTCCACAGCAGTCTCTTTCTTCTTCATCGTTTCTAACTCTCCATTCGTTTTCTTGATCTTCAACTTCGTTCCATGAAGTCCGGCCACTGCCCAGGTTCCCTTCTTGACCTGAGGACTCACAACAGGAGGACTACTACGAATCCTCTTGTTTTCCTCCGTCAATCGTCGTATCTCAAGCTTCGCTACCCTCAATTCCTCCTTGCTGCTGGTAAAGTTGCTCAATGGACGGCATCTTGGTTCACTTCACAGAGCAAAAGTGGTTCAGTCCACAGAGAACCCATCAGAAGAGACCTACACTCACTTGACGAGCAGGGCCGGCAAGCAACGATCAATTGGATACCAAGCCACATCGACCTTGCTGGGAATGATGCGGTGGGTGTGGCGGCTAAGTCTGCCACACTTGCGGCCCAACCTGCGACTACAATTGCCATTAGCCGCAGGCAGGTGCACCTTGGGGCAGCTTCGGCAGCCAGACGCCCACTACCAGGGCTAACAATATCCTTCATCCCAGCCCCAGGATAACACACCCTCTGCCTCCTATTCCTATCCTTAAGACAAAATTCCTATCCATAAACCTAATCTGACTGTCCCCAACCTCGACTGGCGGTGTGCATGACGTTCTCGACGGTCTTTGTAGAGATGGTCTTCGCTGGGATGTCTTCACATTCGTCCGATAACAAGGAAAAGTATTTGCTGGTTTTCACAGCAGTCTCCTGGATTTTCTTCAACTTCGCTTCGTCCCTTCAGATCCGACTAGCATCCATTCGTTGGTTTGATCATCGGCGACATTGTTCCGGGATAATCCTTGCATATACCCTTCAATCGTTGAATTTCTCTTCTAGCTTCCGTTAATTCCGCTTTCAGTTGAAGATACAGTTGCTCGTAGTCGAGGAAGCCATCATCCAATCTCAGGTAGCTAAGAACGGAGAGCACAGTAGAAAAGTCTTCACAGAGCAAAGATGGATCAATCCACAGAGAGTACATTAGGCACGTCCTCACTGTATATGCAAAAGATCACAGTAAACAAGTGATATCAAAATATGCAAGACAACCACTATGAAAAAATAGAGGAATTCCAAGCGCTTTCGTGACTACTCACATTATCAGACACATATCAGACACTACACCTGTTTGAAGAGATAAATTAAAACTGTTAGATATTGGTTCACAGAGTTCCATTTTGCATTCCTTAAGAACCCTTGCAAAAAGCTCATCAGGACCCGGCGATTTATTTTGTTTCAGACGGTCTACTTGTTTCATAACCATTTCGCTATTGAGGGTTGGGTTGAACAAATGTCCTGTTAGTGGGATGGATTGTGAAGGACTTGCCTAATATGGGCCAACGGGCCTTCTGCAGTGTTCCTCCTTTCTTATGTTCTTATAATCGCTAGCGCACTCAGCTCACACATAGGTCTGGAGTTCGAACGCCCTCCGGTACAGCTGGAAAACATTAGGGACGTGTTTCCATAAGACATCTGCTGTCCCTGTTCACCCATCAGTGTAAAATGGGTACCTGTGTGTTAGTGGACTGGTGTGGTCGCATCCTGGGACAAAACTGATCTAATTTCCCGAAATGCTCTGCATAACAAGTGGATTTCTATATCCACTATGTCATTGATGTCAGCTAGGCCTGTATACCATGTACATGTACTTGTAGTAAATAAAGATATTACATTATATATTATATTATCCTTCCACATTGGTCAAGGTTGGCTTTCCGAGCGCCGGAAGACAGGGCTCGATACGACGTACACTGTCAGTGGCCCTGAAACCACAACAACAACAACACCTTGTGTTGGTTCTCCGTGGGTGTGATAAACCCAACAATAAACACTGTTTGTGCTCTCTAACACAGGTGAGTGACACCTTCCTTTATTACAATACAACATTCATGTGCTAGATGATACATAGAGAGTTTGAGCCATGAAATATAATGTATTAAGACGACGAGGCTCAGACATGATCATATCTCCGTCTGTGTCTTGTTGAGTGTCTACCTGGAATCTACCTGGAGAGAATTCCAGGGGTCAACTCCCCAGCGGCCCAGTCCGTGACCAGGCCTCCTGTTGGACCAGAGCCTGATCAACCAGGCCGTTACTGCTGGCCGTACGCAGTCCAACGTACGAACCACAGCCCGGCTGGTCAGGTACCGACTTGAGGTGCCTGTCCAGTGCCTGTTGAAGACAGCCAGGGTTTGTTGGTAATCCCCTGATGTATGCTGGGAGGCAGTTGAACAATCTTGGGCCCCTCACACTTATTGTGTCGTCCCTCAACGTGCTAGTGGCACCCTGCTCTTCATTGGGGGATGTTACATCACCTGCCGAGTCTTTGCTTTCATACGGAGTGATTTTTGTGTGCAAGTTTGGTACTAAGCCCTCGAGAATTTTCCATGTGTATATAATGATGTATCTCTCCGCCTGCGTTCTAGAGTACAGGTTTAGGAACTTCAAGCGTTCCCAGTAGTTGAGGTGGTTTATCTCAGTTATGCGTGCGGTGAAGGTTCTCTGACATTTTCAAGGTCAGCAATTTCACCCGCCTTGAAAGGTGCAGTTAGTGTGCAGCAATATTCCAGCCTAGATAGAACAAGCGATCTGTAAAGTGTCAACATGGGCTTGGCATCCCTGGTTTTGAAGGTTCTCATTATCCATCCTGTCATTTTTCGAGCAGATGCGATTGCTACTTTGTTATGGTCCTTGAAGGTGAGATCCACTGATATGATCACTCCCAGGTCTTTGACATTAGTTTTCGCTCTATTGTGTGGTTGGAATTAGTTTTGTACTCCGATGAGATTTTAATGTCTTCACGTTTTCCGTATCTGAGTAATTGAAATTTCGCATCATTGAACTTCATATTGTTTTCTGCAGCCCATTTAAAGATTTGGTTTATGTCTGCTTGGAGTCTTGCAGTGTCTTCAACTGTGGACACTGTCATACAGATTCAGGTGTCATCTGCAAGGAAGACACAGCACTGTGGCTTATATCCCTGTCAATATCTGATATGAGGTTGAGGAATAGGATGGGAGCAAGTACTGTGCCTTGTGGAACAGAGCTTTTCACAGTAGCTGCCTCAGACTTTACTCTGTTGCTACTACTCTTTTGTGTGTTAGGTGCTCAGGTGTTGAGTGTGTGAGATGTTAGGTGCTCAGGTGTTGAGTGTGTGAGGTGTTAGGTGCTCAGGTGTTGAGTGTGAGGTATTAGGTGCTCAGGTGTTGATATGTTAGGTGCTCAGGTGTTGAATGTGTGAGGTGCTCAGGTGTTGAGTGTGGAGGTGTTAGATGCTCCCGGTGTTGAATGTGTGAGGTGCTCAGGTGTTGAGTGTGTGAGGTGTTAGATGCTCATGTGTTGTGTGTGTGAGGTGTTAGATGCTCAGGTGCTGAGTGTGTGAGGTGTTAGGTGCTCAAGTGTTGAGTGTGGAGGTGCTCAGGTGTTGAGTATGAGGTGTTAGGTGCTCAGGTGCTGAGTGTGAGGTGTTAGGTACTCAGGTGTTTAGTGTGTGAGGTGTTAGGTGCTCAGATGTTGATGTGTGAGGTGTTAGGTGCTCAGGTGTTGAGTGTGTAAGTGTTTGGTGCTCAGGTGTTGAGGGTGTTAGGTGCTCAGGTGTTGTGTGTGTGAGTGTTAGATGCTCAGGTGTTGAGTGTGTGAGGTGTTAGGTGCTCAGGTGTTGAGGTGTGAGGTGTTTGGTGCTCAGGTGTTGAGGGTGGAGGTGTTAGGTGCTCAGGTGTTGTGTGTGTAGGTGTTAGATGCTCAGGTGTTGTGTGAGGTGTTAGGTGCTCAGGTATTGAGTGTGTGAGGTGCTCAGGTGTTGAGTATATGAGGTGTTAGGTGCTCAGGTGCTGAGTGAGGGTGGATGTGTTGAGTGGTTAGGTGCCGTGTTGGGTGGAGGGAGGTCTCCGGTGTTGGGGGAGGGTTAGGTGCCGGTGTTGAG
>WNWK01037239.1:0-18640 GCA_009830355.1 Cherax destructor | reverse complement strand
TACTACTTCTTTAATCATCATTCAACCAAACGCTTTTTTCCCTCCCGCCCCCACTCGCCTGTAACCACAAACTTCTGCTGAACACTCTACACTACATCTTTAAATCTACCCCATACATCTTCGACCCCATTGCCTACACTCTCACTAGCCCATCTATCCTCCAATAGTTGTTTATTCTTACCCTTACTGCCTCCTCTTTTAGTTTATAAACCTTCACCTCTCTCTTACTTACTGATTCTATTTTCCTTGTATCCCATCTACCTTTTACTCCCACTGTAGCTATAACTAAAAGTGATCTGATATATCTGTGGCCCTCTATAAACATGTACATCCTGAAGTCTACTCAACAGTCTTTTATCTACCAATACATAGTCCAACAAACTACTGTCATTACGCCCTACATCATATCTTGTATACTTATTTATCCTCTTTTTCTTAAAATATGTATTACCTATAACTAAACCCTTTCTATACAAAGTTCAATCAAAGGGCTCCCATTATCATTTACACCTGTCACCCCAAACTTACCTACCACACCCTCTCTACATGTTTCTCCTACTTTAGCATTTAGGTCCCTACCACAATTACTCTCTCACTTGGTTCAAAAGTTCCTATACATTCGCTTAACATCTCCCAAAATCTCTCTCTCTCCTCTACACTCCTCTCCTCTCAGGTGCATACACGCTTATTATGACCCACTTTTCGCATCCGACCCTTATTTTAATCCACATAATCCTTGAATTTACACATTTATATTCCCTCTTCTCCTTCCATAACTGATCCTTCAACATTATTGCTACCCTTCCTTAGCTCTAACTCTCTCAGATACTCCTGACTTAATCCCATTTATTTCTCCCACTGAAACTCGCCTACCCCTTCAGCTTTGTTTCGCTTAGGCCAGGACATCCAACTTCTTTTCATTCATAACATCAGCAATCATCTCTTTCTTATCATCCGCACTACATCCACGCACATTCAAACAACCCAGTTTTATAAAGTTTTCTCTCTTTTTAGTAAATTTGTACAGGAGAAGGGGTTACTAGCCCATTGCTCCCGGCATTTTAGTCGCCTCATACGACACGGATGGCTTACGGAGGAAAGATTCTTTTCCACTTCCCCATGGACAATAGAGAAAATATAAAGAACAAGAGCTATTAAGAAAAAGAAGAAAAACCTAGATGTGTGTATGTATATATATGCATGTGCATGCCTGTGTAGTGTGACCTAAAGTGTAAGTAGAAGTAGCTAGATATACCTGTTTATCCATATATATATTTATATATATATTTATATATATATTTATATATATATATATATATATACATATATTTAAGGGGAGATGCCCTCATTCTCATTCAGGCTTTCCCCAATATAAACGACTCTTATACAGAAGCTGTTAGTCTGTTAAAGAGTACTTATGGTAATTTGGAACAGGGTAGATTGGATCTGGTAACTACGCTGTTTAATTTGAAAACTCCAGATCACAACTATAAAGGCCTGCAACAATTTCGGATTAAACTAGAGAGCACTCGCAAGATCTTGAGTAATAAACATAGTCTGAAGGAATCAGATTGGTTGTTGAGTGCGATGATACAAAATAAATTGAACCATAAGACGATAGAGTGGTTATCTAACAAGCACCACAAGGGTTACTTTGGGTTGGAGGAGATAAGGATAGGCTTGCAAGAATTAATTGTTCAACTGCAGACTAGCCAGCCCACTACCTTTAAGAATACAGGTCATAATGACAGTGAGTCATCAGTTAAGTTCCACAAAGGGAAAAATTATCCCAATGGTAATAGTTACAACCCATCCAATAAAAAGGATTATGTTGGCACCTGTCAAGTGACAGGGACCAGTAATAATGGTTCGTCACAAAAAGACAGGAAGAATAAACACCCCAGTAAGGGTAACCGGGGTAAACTGTCTAACCAAGAGAAAAGAAATTGTCTCTTCTGTAATGAAACTTTGGGTACTTATAATTCTTGGGATGTGAAAGTGAGGAGACTGGATGAACTTGACAGGTGTATTAAATGTCTGGTAATCATAATGTAAGGAATTGCCAGACTAAACTGAATAATTGTCATCAATGCAATAAGGAAAGGCACCACATAGTCATGTGTAAGGGTGAGTCTAATCCTGGTCATGGTGACTGTAATGGTAAGGATAATCACCCCGACACTACAGTGGCGCACGTAAAACTTGCAGCTAATGTTCGTAATGGTTTAGCTGAAGTTGCATTACCTGTGCTGGGCATGACAATTCAGGATAAACGGCATAAAACCAAGAGAGTAACAGCATTATTGGATCAGGGATCTCAACGTACTTTCATAAAGCGCAGTTGCCTTAATGGGATGGAAGTACGAAGGGGACGTCCTACCACCTTGAAATTATCTGGCTTTCTCTCAGATAAAAAAAGCCCAGTCGTATGACACCGTGTATATAAATGTCTGTCTGGGCAGAGAGAAGACCCAAGTTATTGCAGTAGTCGTGGATAGACTACCGGAAATCTCCACTGTGGGTCTTAATGCCACCACGCAGAGAGACTCACAGAATAATGTGAAACTGGCACCCTCCGTAGTAAACAATGACTCTATGGGACCAATAAGTGTTTTGGTGGGCAGTGACTATTATGCCACCTTCGTGAAGGGTATGATGAAGAAATGTGGTGTCACTCTTCTCAACACTGTTACGCATGAAACGTCACCCCAGAGTAAATGTTCTCCTATAGAGGATGCTGTTGAACCAGTACATAAATTGTGGGAACTGGACAGTATCGGGATTAATGTAAATGAAGAAAGTCCAGATGATTCCTTCACTCAGGAACAATACCTGAAGGATGTTAAATTTGAGTCTGGACAATACTGGGTGCGACTCCCATGGAAGCTAAACCATCCGGAATTACCTACTACAGGTATCCCTCAACATTCACGTTTTCCACTTTCAGGGGCTTCACACATTCGCGAATTCCCGGCTGCCAAATTCCCAGCCGCCAAATTAACACCCACCAAATCATATTTAAGTTTCCCGCCACCCGAGCGTCCCTACTACCTTCCTCCGACCCGGCAGCCAGCACGCACACCACTCACTCACTGAGCATTTTCTTCATTCATTATTTGTTATTAAACTACAGAATAACATGTATGTAGTACTATATAGTACAATATTTGACTGTTTTCATGCGTTTTATGATTGTTCATGGTTCAATAGGTTAAGGAAGCAGTAAGTAATGAATGTACTAAATAAAGGTTATCTATCTATTACATTTATTCCAAATTGGTATCAGAAACATGATAAATACCCTAGAACTGTAATAAAGATGCTGAAATGAATAATATATGCCATATTATGAGTGGGGTAAGAGAGCAGGCAGACCGCCACCATATGAGATGTTTACATCAGGGTAAACATGCCTAAATCACTCTTGTTATATGATCAAATGCAAAAATAGCATTTATTATTTTTAAAATATTAATAATTTATAATAATTGATCTGGAACACTTTAAATGTCATCAGTATTTGGTAGCTGACATTTAGAGCACTTCACAGCAATTATTATTAATTATTATTATTATTATTATTATTAATATTATTAATATTAATATTATTATTTTCTTACAATATATTGTAGGGAAATAATAATAATAATAATTAATAATAATTGCTGTGGAGTGCTCTAAATGTCAGCTACCAAATACTGATAACATTTAAAGTGCTCCAGATCAATTATAATAAATTATTATTATTATAAAAACAATAAATGCTATTTTTGCATTTGTTCTTACGACAAGAGTGATTTAGGCATGCCTACCCTGATGTAAACATCTTTTATGGTGGCGGTCTGCCTGCTCTCTTACCCCTCATATAATATGGCATATATTATTCATTTCAGCATCTTTATTACAGTTCTAGGGTATTTATCATGTTTCTGATATCAATTTGGAATAAATGTAATAGATAGATAACCTTTATTACTAATATTAGTGTAATTACACAACATTTTATTAGCACTAAGGCTAACATCCAACACCCATGACGACTCAGCAGACACTGAATGTTACTGTGCCTCTCCCTCCCTCCAATAGCTCCTCCCACTTCGTAACATTGTTAGATGGTGAATTTAATGTATTTTTCTGTAAGCTTAACTCGTTGTATGTGTATTTTACTTTTCTATTGTTTTCTGTAATATATGAGTTATGCAAATTAAAATAAAGTTATGAAGTTGTAGTTTCATTTTTTTTTCTAATGTATACATATTTAATTCAACATTTGGCATCATTACAAAGTGGGCGGAGCTACAGCAGAGGGAGAAGAAGCAGTGTGTCAGTAACTCTTGATTCCCCATGACACTTCACAACACTATAAAATACGTATTGTATAATTATACTATTACAGGCTTCCCTCCACAGCCAGCTCATGTCAAAATAACATGTACAGTGGAACCCCAGTTAACGAACACCCCGGAAATCGTGCAATTATGTAAGTATAATATTGCAAGTGTTTGTGGAAGTGTATTTTTGGGGGTCTGAAATAGACTAACCTAAATGACATTTTTTCTTAAGGAAGTAAATTCGTTCGGTAATGGCACTTGAGCAGGCTTCTGCAATGAAGTTTTTTCGTTAACCGGGGTTCCACTGTATATAGTACAGTGGACCCCCGAGTTCGTAAACCCCGGAAATCGTAGTTCTGTAAGTATAATATTTTAAGTGCTTGTGGAAGTGTATGTTTGGGGGTCTGAAATAGACTAACCTACGTGACATTTTTCCTTAAGGGAGTAAATTCGTTCGGTAATGGCGCTTGAGCAGACTTCAAGATAAATGACTTCTTCTCAACCATAGGATCAAATCTTGCCAGTAAAATCCCAGATACCAATGCCCGAGCAAGTGATTACCTAGATGGGAATTTCCCATCCTCCTTATATCTTGCACCTACTGAACCCACTGAAGTCACCATGATAATCAAGTCACTTAAAAATAAATCAGGGCATCTGTCCCAAGTTCCACCCTTAATATACAAACGAGCCGCTCATGTCCTTTCATATCCTATTTCATTACTTTTTAACAAATCATTAGAAACTAGCACTTTCCCAACACTACTCAAAACAGCAAGGGTTACACCAATACACAAAGGTGGTGACCCCACAGACGTAAACAACTATAGGCCTATATCAAATCTACCATTGCTATCCAAAATCTTCGAGAAACTTGTACACAAGAGATTATACTCGTTTATAACGACACAAAGCATACTCAACCCCTGCCAATTTGGCTTCAGGAAAAATAAAAGCACTAACGATGCAATAGTAAAAATGATAGACCTACTTTACACAGCACTCGAAAATAAGGAATATCCATTAGGACTTTTTATTGACCTAAGGAAAGCTTTCGACACAGTAAACCACGGCATCCTACTCCACAAACTTGACCACTATGAAATAAGAGGTCATGCACTAGCATACTTCAAATCCTACCTCACTAATAGGTATCAGTATGTCACTATTAAAGACACATCCTCCACGACACTACCACTAGACACCGGAGTACCGCAGGAAGTGTCCTTGGTCCCCTGCTCTTCCTCTTATACATCAATGATCTTCCTAATGTATCACAACACCTGAAACCAATACTCTTTGCTGACGACACAACTTATGTCATCTCCACAAACCTTGCCACGCTTAATACAATTGTTAACGCGAATTAATTAAAATATCAACATGGATGACAGCCAATAAACTTACACTCAACACTGATAAGACCTTCTATATTATGTTTGGCAACAGAGCAGATGATCCACAATTAAACATTAATATCAACACTACACCTATTGCTAAACATAATGAGGGCAAGTTCCTGGGCCTCCACCTTGACAGCAGCCTGAAATTCAGCACCCATATCCAACACATAACAAAGAAAGTGTCCAAAACTGTGGGGATCCTCTCTAAGATACGGTATTATGTTCCACAATCAGCCCTACTACACTATACTACTCACTCATCTATCCCTACCTCACATATGCCATTTGTGCATGGGGATCAACAGCAATTACCCACCTAAAGCCAATAATAACCCAACAGAAAGCGCAGTAAGAATTATCACGCAATCCAACGCTAGGCAACACACCCCCACTCTTCAAAGACCTAAACCTACTCACTGTTCAGAACATCCATACTTACTACTCTGCTATCTACATTTATAGAACCATTAATTCCAACTTTAACCCTGAGCTAAAACACTTTCTTGACAGTTTGACAGGACCCATAGACATAATACCAGACAAACATCTCTTTGACATTCCCGTGTCCGACTAAATCTATACAAAAATTCAATGCGCATAAAAGGGCCTAAAATCTGGAACTCCCTGCCTGAAAACTCTAGAACTGCAGACACAACCTCCATTTTCAAAAGCACCGTTAAAAACATCTTATCTCACTTACGCACCAACCGATAGCTAACCACATGAAAACTACTTTCTCTTGCACATATCCACAGCAAAATACACTTATTGATATCTGTGATTCCCTTAATTTGCACAGAACTTACCAAAATTCTAATACAACTGTTGCTTCATAATTCTTAAGCTAGTCATAAGTTTGCCTAAACACTCCAATATAGAAACTGTAATATGCCAATACATCACCTTTACCATTAATATATAAACAAATTGTTAATTTCTTAAATGTTTAAATTCCAGTACCTCAATTTTGTAAACCTAGTTAATCACTACAATTACCTAACCTTACTATCTGTATAATCATTGTGTCACTATAGAGTAAGACCTATCATAAGACTGCTGAAAAGCCTAGGCATACCTAGGCATATTATTGGCATCTTGTAATATCTACTTCATAAAATGCATAATTATAAGTACACCCCACCTTGTATATTACCAGAAATAAAGAATTTGAATTTGAATTTGAATTTGAATTTGAAGAGTGAAGTTTTTACGAAACTCGGGGGTTCACTGTACATTATTTTACGATGTTTATATGTGTTTTATGATTTTTCATGGTTCAATAGGTTAAGGAAGCAGTATTGTATTATATTTCCCTACAATATATTGGGGCACCAAACATTCACGATTTTCAACATTCACGAGGCTCTTGATCCCCTAACCCTCGCGAATGTTGAGGATACCTTAATTACCGGATGGCGTATGGACAATTAACCCTTTGGGGGTCCAAGGGGGGTCTCTGAAACTTGTTCTCAGGGTCCACGAATTTAAAAAAAAAAATATTTTTTCTTATAGAATGATAGAGAATTTTTTTCTGATCATAACGCCACAAAAATTATGAAATTTGATCAAAACTAACGGAATTATGCTTTGCAAGTTAGCGGTAGCCATGACACTTACGCATCGGCGATTTCGCCCACTTTGAGCCTATTTTCGGCACATTCCAATGTTTCAGTCTACTAAAATTATAGCTATTACGCTAGAACTCCATTTCTTCTATCGATTGAGTACAAGAAACCGCCTATTTACCAATTTCAACTACCCAAAATAGTGGTCAGAAAATGGCAATTTGGCCAATTTCACAAATTTCAAACGATGCCAATTTCAAAATAGGATCCATAATAAACAAGACAGACATTCCTGGCACTAAAATAACATCTTCTCTGTTCATTAGTAACGTCTCCAGGCCCTCTTACATTACTTTTGCTTTCCATTTTGAATTTTTATTCTCACAAAAATAGAAGATTTATTGTTATGTATACAACTGCATCATTGTAAAAATGGTATAAATGATATCAGAACACTTGTGCATGAATATTAGACTCGCCAGTTGATGTGTATTGGACGCATGGTGTGATTTGTTTACTCTTGAACATCGTCAAAAATCGAACATTTTCGCTACTTTGAGCTCAATTTCAAGGTACTTGTTATTGTCAAACCAATCAAAATCATCTCCATTTCTGTAATATATCTTCCATTCTATCAAATAAGAACAAGAAAACGAGAATACAACAATAAATACCATAAGAAAATAGACTGCAAAGTCACTGTTTTAAACCAAAAACACGGTCAGAGTTTTTTTCCTCCTCATTATGCACTGTGTGGTGCAGGAATTTTTTTATACTGCGCACACTGACCGCACAGACCCATTCTATCACATCTAGGCCTAATAGCCTGTTTCTGCTTGATTTGAGGGTGCTAGAATTTAGGCGTACTAGTACGTCAATAACCCCAGTGCGTAAGACGTACTAGTACGACCAAAACCCCGAAAGGGTTAAAGGCCCAGCTCCACGAATTGAGTAAGACACCAGGATTGCTGACTGCTTATAATGGGATAATTAATGAACAGTTAATTAACCAGTTCATAGAGGAGGTACCCCCTGAGCAAGCCAAGATTCATGGCCACTACTTACCTCATCACGGAGTGAAGAAGGATTCGAAAACCACTCCTTTGAAGATCGTGTTTAATTGTAGTTCCAGGGGTAATAAAAATGTACCTAGTTTGAATGATTGTTTAATGACGGGTCCGTCGCCGACAGAAAAATTGGGAGATGTGCTATTGAATTTCAGAGTTAATAATTATGCCTTTACGGCAGACATAAGTAAAGCTTTCCTGAGTGGGTTTGCAAGAAACGGATTGGGATTACACACGATTCCTGTGGCCAGAGGATCCTAGCAATCCACTTAGTCCGCTGAAAACCTTCCGATTCAGAAGTGTTTTGTTTGGCGCTACTTCCAGTCCGTTTCAACTTCAGGCAACGATAAATGCACATCTTAAACGTACAGGTGGTCCACTGAGTGAAACAATGGGTAAGCAATTTTATGTGGACAATTTCCTGGGTGTGACGTCAACCAAAGAGGAATTAATGAGGATATATAAAGGGGCTAATGGCATAATGCAAGGTGCAAATATGCCTCTCAGGGAGTGGAACAGTAATTCGTCCAGGTTAAAGGACCGAATAAATAAAGACAATCCCGGAGATGGAGTCTCGGGTGTAGCAATGTACTGGGACGACTTGGGATACTGAGAGGACTTGTTATGTTGAAGCCTAATAATTATAGTATGCCCAATAAATTAACTAAGAGAGGCCTACTTGCTGAAGTTTCAAAATGTTTCGATCCACTAGGCTTAGTGGCACCTCTTACAATCCGAGGGAAATTATTGATACAAGAGGCATGGAAGCAGAATGTGCTTGGGATGAAACCCTACCTGAGGAATTCGTTAACAGGGGGGAAGGATTATTTGGTAATTACGAGAAAATTCCAATGTTGGAGTTCCCGCGGTGGCAGTTCAAGAAGGGAATCATATACTGTACTCCACATTTTTTGTGATGCTTCTAAAAGGCGTATGGAGCAGTCACTTATTTTCAATGTGATGAAGATATTTCTCTTCTCATGTCTAAAGCTAAAGTGGCTCCAATTAAATTACGTACCTTACCTCGTTGGAATTAACAGCCATTTAGTGGGTGTCAAATTAGCTGATTATATACGGAGTAAATTGCCGGAGATAAATATTAGCGACACCATAATTTGGTCTGATAATGAGGTATCCTTGCAGTGGATTCGTAACGAAAACAGCAAGATTATATTCGTGCAAAATAGAGTCGCAGAAATTAACCAGATGCAAGAGAAATATGATAGTTTGGGCCAACATAAGTTAACTTTTAATCACATACCGGGAGAAGAGAATCCAGCTGACTTCTTGTCTCGAGGGTTGACTTATACAAAATTTGTGAAGACTTTATAGTGGTTTAAAGGACCCAGTTAGCTGGTGGATAAAGTTAATTGGCCTGTTCAAAAGGCGCATATTGCTCCGGTGGAAATTACTGTGAACACGGCTCCAGTCATTGATCCCTCCTTAGCCATTGATATAGATACAGGTCTCCCTCAACATTCGCGAGGGTTAGGGGATCAAGAGCCTCGCAAATGTTGAAAAATCGCGAATCTTTGGTGCCCCAATATATTGTACGGAAATATAATACAATACTGCTTCCTTAACCTACTGAACCATGAACAATCATAAAACACATGAAAAAATCATAAAATAATGTACTATATACATGTTATTTTGACATGAGCTGGCTGTGGAGGGAGGCCTGTAATAGTATAATTATACAATATGTACGTATTTTAAAGTGTTGTGAAGTGTCATGGGGAATCAAGTGTTACTGACACACTACTGCTTCTCCCTCTGCTGTAGCTCTGCCCACTTTATAATGATGCCAAATGCTGAATTAAATATGTATACATTAGAAAAAAAATAGAAATGAAACTCCAACTTGATAACTTTATTTTAATTTGCATAACTCATATATTACAGAAAACAATAAAAAAGTAAAATAAACATACGAGTTAAGCTTACAGAAAAATACATTAAATTCACCATCTAACATCGTTACAAAGTGGGAGGAGCTATTGGAGGGAGAGGCGAGCAGTGTCTGGTGAGTCTTCATGGGTGGTGGATGTTAGCCTTAGCACTAATAAAATGTTGTGTAATTACACTAATATTAGTAATAATGGTTATCTATCTATTACATTTATTCCAAATTGATATCAGAAACATGATAAATACCCTAGAACTGTAATAAAGACTCTGAAATGAATAATATAGGCCATATTTTATGAGTGGGGTAAGAGAAGCAGACGCCACTCATAAAATAGATGTTTACATCAGGGTAAACATGCCTAAATCACTCTTGTCATAAGAACAAATACAAAAATAGCATTTATTATTTTTAGAATAATAATAATTTATAATAATTGATCTGGAGCACTTTAAATGTCATCAGTATTTGGTAGCTGACATTTAGAGCACTCCACAGCAATTATTAATTATTATTATTATTAATTATTATTATTTATTATTATTATTATTTCCCGACAACATATTGTAGATAAATAATAATAATAATAGTAGGTAGTAGGTTGGTAGACAGCAACCACCCAGGGAGGTACTACCGTCCTGCCAGGTGACTGTGAAACAGAAACCTGAAACTGTTTTACATGATGGTAGGATTGCTGGTGTCTTTTTTCTGTCTCATAAACACGCTGGATAACAGGTATATCTAGCTACTTCTACTTACACTTTAGGTCACACTACACTGGCATATATATACATACACACATCTAGGTTTTTCTTCTTTTTCTTAATAGCTCTTGTTCTTTTTATTTTCTCTATTGTCCATGGGGAAGTGGAAAAGAATCTTTCCTCCGTAAGCTATGCGTGTCGTATGAGGCGACTAAGATGCCGGAGCAATGGGCTAGTAACCCCTTCTCCGTACAAATCTACTAAAAACGAGAAGAAGAAAAACTTTATAAAATGGGTTGTCTGAATGTGCGTGGATGTAGTGGGATGATAAGAAAGAGATGATTGCCGATGTTATGAATGAAAAGAAGTTGGATGTCCTGCCCTAAGCAAACAAAGCTGAAGGGGTAGGCGAGTTTCAGTGGGAGAAATAAATGGGATTAAGTCAGGAGTATCTGAGAGAGTTAGAGCTAAGGAAGGTAGCAATAATGTTGAAGGATCAGTTATGGAAGGAAAAGAGGGAATATAAATGTGTAAATTCAAGGATTATGTGGATTAAAATAAGGGTCGGATGCGAAAAGTGGGTCATAATAAGCGTGTATGCACCTGGAGAAGAGAGGATGTAGAGGAGAGGAGATTTTGGGAGATGTTAGCGAATGTATAGGAACTTTTGAACCAAATGAGAGAGTAATTGTGGTAGGGGACCTAAATGCTAAAGTGGGAGAAACATGCAGAGAGGGTGTAGTAGGTAAGTTTGGGGTGCCAGGTGTAAATGATAATGGGAGCCCTTTGATTGAACTTTGTATAGAAAGGGGTTTAGTTATAGGTAATACATATTTTAAGAAAAAGAGGATAAATAAGTATACAAGATATGATGTAGGGCGTAATGACAGTAGTTTGTTGGACTATGTATTGGTAGATAAAAGACTGTTGAGTAGACTTCAGGATGTACATGTTTATAGAGGGGCTACAGATATATCAGATCACTTTTTAGTTATAGCTACAGTGGGAGTAAAAGGTAGATGGGATACAAGGAAAATAGAATCAGTAAGTAAAAGAGAGGTGAAGGTTTATAAACTAAAAGAGGAGGCAGTTAGGGTAAGATATAAACAACTATTGGAGGATAGATGGGCTAGTGAGAGGTAGGCAATGGGGTCGAAAATGTATGGGGTAGATTTAAAAATGTAGTGTTAGAGTGTTCAGCAGAAGTTTGTGGTTACAGGCGAGTGGGTGCGGGAGGAGAGGAGCGATTGGTGGAATGATGATGTAAAGAGAGTAGTAAGGGAGAAAAAGTTAGCATATGAGAGGTTTTTACAAAGTAGAAGTGATGCAAGGAGGGAAGAGTATATGGAGAGAAAAGAGAAGTTAAAAGAGTGGTGAAGCAATGTAAAAGAGAGCAGATGAGAGAGTGGGTGAGATGTTATCAGCAAATTTTGTTGAAAATAAGAAAAAGTTTTGGAATGAGATTAATAAGTTGAGGAAGCCTAGAGAACAAATGGATTTGACAGTTAAAAATAGGAGAGGAGAGTTATTAAATGGAGAGTTAGAGGTATCGGGAAGATGGAGAGAATATTTTGAGGATTTGTTAAATGTTGATGAAGACAGGAAGCTGTGATTTCGTGTGTAAGGCAAGGAGGAATAACATCTTGTAGGAGTGTGGAAGAGCCAGTTGTGGGTGTAGGGAAGTTCGTGAGGCAGTGGGTAGAATGAAAGGGGTAAGGCAGCTGGATTGATGGGATAAAGATAGAAATGTTAAAAGCAGGTGGGGATATAATTTTGGAGTGGTTGGTGCTATTATTTAATAAATGTATGGAAGAGGGTAAGGTACCTAGGATTGGCAGAGAGCGTGTATTGTTCCTTTGTATAAAGGCAAAGGGGACAAAAGAGAGTGCAAAAATTATAGGGGAATAAGTCTGTTGAGTGTACCTGGTAAAGTGTATGGTAGAGTTATTATTGAAAAATTAAGAGTAAAACAGAAAGCAGGATAGAGATGAACAAGGGGCTTTAGGAAAGGTAGGGGGTGTGTAGACCAAGTGTTTACAGTGAAACATATAGGTGAACAGTATTTGGATAAGGGTAAAGATGTTTTTGTGGCATTTATGGATTTGGAAAAGGCGTATGATAGGGTAGATAGGGGGCAATGTGGCAGATGTTGCAGGTGTATGGAATAGGAGGAAGGTTACTGAAAGCAGTGAAGAGTTTTATGAGGATAGTGAGGCTCAGGTTAGAGTGTGTAGGAGGGAAGGGGACTATTTCCCAGTAAAAGTGGGCCTTAGACAAGGATGTGGATGTCACCGTGGTTGTTCAATATATTTATAGACGGGGTTGTAAGAGAAGTGAATGCGAGGGTCTTGGCAAGAGGTGTTGGGCTAAAAGATAAAGAAGCAAATACAAAGTGGAGTTGTCACAGTTGCTTTTGCTGATGACACTGTGCTTTGGGAGATTCTGAAGAGAAGCTGCAGAGGTTGGTGGATGAATTTGGTAGGGTGTAAAAGAAGAAAATTGAAAGTGAATATAGGAAAGAGTAAGGTGATGAGGATAACAAAAAGAACAGGTGACGAAAGATTGGATATCAGATTGGAGGGAGAGAGTATGGAGGAGGTGAATGTATTCAGATATTTGGGAGGGACATGCGGGATGGGTCTATGAAGGATGAGGTGAATCATAGAATTGATGAGGGAAAAGGGTGAGTGGAGCACTTCGAGTCTGTGGAGACAAAGAACTTTGTCCATGGAAGTAAAGAGGGAATGTATGAGAGATAGTTATACCAACGCTCTTATATGGGTGTGAAGCATGGGTGATGAATGTTGCAACGAGGAGAAGGCTGGAGGCAGTGGAGATGTCATGTCTGAGGTCAATGTGTGGGTGAATATAATGCAGAGAATTCGGAGTTTGGAAATTGGAGGAGGTGCGGGATTACCAAAACGATTGTCCAGAGAGCTGAGGAGGGTTGTTGAGGTGGTTTGGACATGTAGAGAGAATGGAACGAGACAGAGTGACTTCGAGAGTGTATAAATCTGTAGTGGAGGGAAGGCGGTAGGGTCGCCTAGGAAAGTTGGAGGGAGGGTAAAGGAAGTTTTGGTGCGAGGGCTTGGACTTCCAGCAAGCATGCTGAGCGTATTTGATAGGAGTGAATGGAGGCATATGGTTTTAACACTTGACGGCTGTTGGAGTGTGAGCAAAGTAACATTTATGAAGGGATTCAGGGAAACCGTAGGCCGGACTTGAGTCCTGAGATGGGAAGTACAGTGTCTGCACTCTGAAGGAGGGGTGTTAATGTTGCAGTTTTATAACTGTAGTGAAAGCACCCTTCTGGCAAGACAGTGATGGAGTGAATGATGATGAAAGTTTTCTTTTTCGGGCCACCCTGCCTTGGTGGGAATCGGCCGATGTGTTAATAAAAAAAAAAAAAATAATAATAATAATAATAATTAATAATAATTGCTGTGGAGTGCTCTAAATGTCAGCTACCAAATACTTATGACATTTAAAGTGCTCCAGATCAATTATTAAAAATGCTATTTTTGCATTTGTTCTTATGACAAGAGTGATTTAGGCACGTTTACCCTGATGCAAACATCTCTTATGGTGGCGGTCTGCCTGCTCTCTTACCCTCATATATTATGGCATATAATATTCGTTTCGGCGTCTTTATTACAGTTCTAGGGTATTTATCATGTTTCTGATATCAATTTGGAATAAATGTAATATATAGATAACCTTTATTTAGTACATTATTTACTCCCCTACAATATATTGTAGGGAAATACTGCTTCCTTAACCTATTGAACCATGAACAATCATAAAACACATGAAAACATAGTAAAATATTGTACTATATAGTACTACATACATGTTATACTGTAGTTTAATAATGAACAAAAAAAACACTCAGTGAGTGAGTGGTGGGCGGGCTGGCTTCCGGGTCGGGGGGAGGGTAGTAGGGACACTTGGGTGGCTGGGAATTTGGCGGCTGGGAATTCGCGAATTTGTGAAGCCCGCTAAAGTGGAAAACGTGAATGTTGAGGGAGACCTGTACTCATCTTTCCCAAAACTGATTAATGTCACAAAGTTGGTGTTTAACTTTATAAACAAGACGAATATCTCATATGATTTCCCACATCCCCTGAAATACTGGGTACAGAGAGTACAAGGAGAAATCTATGGAGAGGAGATTAAATTGATAAGGGGTGGAAAATTTGTGAAAGGTTCAATAATCGAGAAATTGGGGCTGTACTTGGAGGATGATGTAATCAGGTGCAGAGGTAGGTTACAAAATGCTGAATTGGGTGAATATGCTAAACACCCTATCTTGCTGCCCAAGACTCATCATCTGACAACTTTAATTGTATTAAATGCCCATAAAAATGTGATGCATGGTGGAGTACAAGATACAGGTCTCCCTCAACATTCACGAGGGTTAGGGGATCAAGAGCCTCGCGAATGTTTGGTGCCCCAATATATTGTAGGGAAATATAATACAATTCTGCTTCCTTAACCTATTGAACCATGAACAATCATAAAACACATATAAACATCGTAAAATAATGTACTATATACATGTTATTTTGACATGAGCTGGCTGTGGAGGGAGGCCTGTAATAGTATAATTATACAATACATATTTTATAGTGTTGTGAAGTGTCATGGGGAATCAAGGGTTACTGACACACTGCTGCTTCTCCCTCTGCTGTTGCTCCGCCCACTTTGTAATGATGCCAAATGTTGAATTAAATATGTATACATTAGAAAAAAAAAATGAAACTATGACTTCATAACTTTATTTTAATTTGCATAACTCATATATGTATTACAGAAAACAATAAAAAAGTAAAATACACATACAACGAGTTAAGCTTACAGAAAAATACATTAAATTCACCATCTAACATCATTACGAAGTGGGAGGAGCTATTGGAGGGAGGGAGAGGCGAGTAGTGTCTGGTGAGTCGTCATAGGTGGTGGATGTTAGCATTAGCGCTAATAAAATGTTGTGTAATTACACTAATATTAGTAATAAAAGTTATCTATATATTACATTTATTCCAAATTGATATCAGAAACATAATACAGTGGTACCTCGGTTAACAATATTTTTTTGTTCCAGAATGCTGTTCAAGTGCCATTACCAAACGAATTTATCCCCATAAGGAATGATGTAAAATAAACTAGTCCTTTTAGACCCCCAAAAACACACTTAGAAAAACATTTAAATAAATAAACTTACATAAAAGGGCGAGTTTGGGGACCATCGTTAACCAAGGTATCACTGTAAATACCCTAGAACTGTAATAAAGATGCTGAAATGAATAATATATCCCATAATTTATGAGTGGGGTAAGAGAGCAGGCAGACCGCCACCATAAGAGATGTTTACATCAGGGTAGGCATGCCTAAATCACTCTTGTCGTAAGAACAAATGCAAAAATAGCATTTATTGTTTTTATAATAATAATAATTTATAATAATTGATCTGGAGCACTTTAAATGTTATCAGTATTTGGTAGCTGACATTTAGAGCACTCCACAGCAATTATTATTATTATTATTATTATTATTATTATTATTTCATTACAATATATTGTAGGGAAATAATAATAATATTATTAATAATAATAAAAAATATTAATTAATAATACTAATTGATGTGGAGTGCTCTAAATGTCAGCTACCAAATACTGATATCATATCCTGGGGCCACTCCTATTCCTCATTTACATAAATGACCTACCGAATGCATCACAACTACTCAAACCCATTTTATTTGCAGATGACACAACATATGTCTTCTCTCACCCAAATCCAGTTATACTGGCCAACACTGTTAATGCCGAATTACAGAAAATATCAACATGGATGACGACTAACAAGCTTACTCTCAATACTGACAAGACCTACTTCATACAGTTTGGAAGCAAAGCCACAAATGTTCCACTTAACATAACACTTAATGGTACACCCATCACAAGACTCACAGAGGGAAAATTCCTAGGAATCCACCTTGACAGTAGCCTTAAATTCCAAACACATATACAACAAATTTCCAAGAAAATCTCAAGACAGTAGGCATATTATCAAAGATACTCTATTATGTACCTCAATCAGCTCTCCTTGCACTATATCATTCACTTATCTACCCGTATCTCACCTAGGAATCTGTGCATGGGGATCAACAACGTTAAATCACCTTAGACCACTCATAACACAACAAAAGGCCGCAGTCAGAATGATAACAAATTCCACTCTAGACAGCATACTCCACCAATATTCAAAAGTCTCAAACTACTCACCGTAAAGAACATTCATACTTACTCTGTGCCTACTACATATATAAAACTTTACACTCTAATATAAACCCCCTGCTCAAAACTCTCCTCACCAACTTTAATAGGACCCATGACCACAACACACCCACACAGATCACTTGATATACCCCGTTTCATATCAACCTACGTAAAAATTCTATGCACATAAAGGGCCCCAGAATCTGGAATTCATTACCAGTAAATATTAAGATAATCTTGTCTGAAAATCAATTTAAGACTCAACTCAAAACCACCTACTCACCCAAACCTAAATGATCATACTATAAACTACTTGAAAAATGCTCATTGTTACTTTCCTATACGATAATCTCAATTTTTAATAATATGTTACTATTATGTTACCCCTACTCATATTATAAGTTAATGTCAAAAATGCTCAATGTTATTTTCCTTAAGATAATCTCAATTCCATATTATCATTCAAGAATCTTAACACCTGTAACAATCTAAGATCTAATATCATTATATAATAATTTAAACAGTAAAATTTCATCATATTGTAATTTTGAAAATAATTTTTAACTAGAATAAACTCAATAAATTTCTCTAATATTAAGTACATAGTTTTTAAGGACTAGAATAAACTGCCCCTAATGCCATGGCATGTCAGTGGCTCTCCGCACTCAATTTACATTGTAACTTCCGATACCCATGTAATCTGCAATGAAATAAAATTTGTTTGTTTGTTTGTTTGTTTAAAGTGCTCCAGATCAATTATTATAAATTATTATTTTTCTAAAAATAATAAATGCTATTTTTGCATTTCTTCTTATGACAAGAGTGATTTAGGCATGTTTACCCTGATATAAACATCTCTTATGAGTGGCGGCTTGCCTGCTTCTCTTACCCCACTCATATAATATGGCATATATTATTCATTTTAGCATCTTTATTACAGTTCTAGGGTATTTATCATGTTTCTGATACCAATTTGGAATAAATGTAATAGATAGATAACCTTTATTTAGTACATTCATTACTTACTGCTTCCTTAACCTATTGAACCATGAACAATCATAAAACGCATGAAAACATAGTAAAATATTGTACTAGTATACAGTACTACATACATGTTATACTGTAGTTTAATAACAAATAATGAACGAAGAAAACACTGAGTGAGTGGTGGGCGGGCTGGATGGCTGCCGGGTCGGAGGGAAGGTAGTAGGGATGCTCGGGTGGCGGGAAACTTAAATATGATTTGGTAGGTGGGAATTTGGCGGCTGGGAATTTGGCAGCCGGGAATTCGCGAATGTGTGAAGCCCGGTAAAGTGGAAAACGCGAATGTTGAGGGAGACTTGTACCTTAAATTGCATTAGGGAAACTTTCTGGATTCCT
>WNWK01037238.1:0-18640 GCA_009830355.1 Cherax destructor | reverse complement strand
GTGTGGGTGAACTGCGTGAGTAACGTAGTCGTCCACTACAGGTCGCCCTGTTTTTAACACTAAGGTTTAACTTTCCTCACTATGACAGAAACTCATTAACATTTAATTTTAAAAAAAAAAACATACTAATTTCTAGACAAGAACACGCCCTTATTAACTTCAAACTTTATTCATATTATATCAACTTAAATCGACTCTTTTGTAGGTGCATGCTAAAGCGACTTATGTACATAATGTATATAATGAACGCAATTTGAAAAGGTTTATTTTGTCATGATATCATGGTAGTGTAAGTGGAAAAATCACCCTGTCAGCTTTGAGTCATTGCTAAGTATTTCCTCTGACTCAAGTCCAACTTGAGACCTCAGGTATAAACACCTGGCGCTACACTCAACGCTATTTCTAATCGACTGATGCATGTGTAATTATTCTATGCAGGAAGATATTATAATTTTTGTATATTACTAGAGGCGATACTATTGGAGTATGTGCGGTGGATGACATATTAACTGGTGCCGACGAACTGTGTTTTCGTGATCAATACGTGGGACGGAACCCGGCTGTGTGAGTTGCCAACGCACCTACTCACCTTCATTAATAATTTCAGTTTTATTAAACACTTGGCATGAAGTTATTTATATTTTCTAAAAATTTAGTGCATAAAGATGAGCGTAAAATATCAAGACATAGACACCATCCTTTATGTAGTGTAAAATTATCATTTTAAGTTAATGTTGAACCTGTGCTCTGGCAGGGAGAGACCGGCACACTGAGGAGCTACTCTGACAATTTCCCTAGAGTAGGGAATTTCTGCTTCCCTGCCATCTTCCCAAGATGAGATCGCATATTTAGTAAACATACGTGAAATATGTATCGTAAATATACGAATAGTATGACATGATTATATTCTACATATGACAACCAAAGTGTGAATCCGAAAAGATATATAATAAATTATTCTTATTGTTCAGAAAGTTATTACTTGCCTCTAAAGCTCAGATTTTAATCATATTTGGAATATAAGATTTTAAATAGAACTTAATTGTGGATTATAACTCCATCAACGATAAATCGAGGCTTAAAACTTATTTATTATCTTGGTAATTCCTGCTAGAGTGTGAGGTCATCTGCAAGATGAATCAGCACATCACTTAGCACAATGATACCTCACTGAAATGCCATTTTTGGCAACGAAAATATGTAGATGCAATTACACTGTATAGTCTAACTTCGTAATGAACAAGTAAAGACTTCTTAATATATTTTCTTGCATATTTTTTCGCAAAGATGTTGCTCATTGCCTACGATATTTATTTTAGGAGTCTGTTTGCGAGCGCATTAGTTTATATTAAAAACTGGAAAACTTTCTCAGAGTAAAGCTTAACTAGTTTATAATAAAAATGCGATTCCTAACTCAATAATATAACACAATTCACACACAGTAGTTTTCAGGAAACTTCTGCATGATAGCTTCCCTAAAGGGATAGGGATTCTAGGGGAAAATGCTAGTGCACATGGCCAGTTTTTCCCTGACACCTCCCCCATCTTCCCGCAGCAGTGTATCCCCAGCACCGGTAGTGAGTGTGTCGACTCGACTCTTATTTTCCAGGATCTGGACGAATACAGGTATTATAAAGCGTTGTTTTTATTAATGTAATGCTTACATAGCACTCTTGAAGGCAGCAGGTAATGTAATGTGTTATTTATTTTAAGAAACAAGGGAAGATAGATCTGATAATTGTTTTTATTTAAACTGGGTGTGGACCACTTGGTCAAAATTTAGGAACCAGGAACAATATAGATACTGAAATTTGATGGATGTTTTTATGGAGTAATTCTTGTTTTAGATATTATCTAGCAGAACAGTCTACTAGACAACAATTATGGACTTTAAGTTTTACGCACTTTGGCAGGAAAATACGCACACACGCACATACTGTACGTACAGTCAAGCGCGCGCGCACACACAGCTGAGACAAGCACACACATGCATCAATATGCCACTACGTTCAGTAATAATTTCAATAGTAAATAGGGTAAGGTTTTACCACTGATGAGTTTACTCTGCTTCCAGGAGCCACTTCTAAGATAACTATAAACAACAACTGAATACCAGCAGTTACCTGATATTATTATTGTAATCACAGCGTTTGGGTAAAGGGAGGTTATCGTGTTTGATCCATGAAAGGGTAGGGTAGCCTAATTTCTTAGGATCAAGATCACTTGACAGAACAATGGCACCCGTCCCGCCCCTCCCAGAAGGAACCAGACACATCACAAGCTCATAGTAACTGAAAACTAAACATCTGAGGTCGTGGACCACATGAAGTAACCTCAGCCTATACCAACTTTAATTACTTAAAAGCAAGCCGTTGATAGTATTGTTTCTTACTGCACCTCATATATATATATATATATATATATATATATATATATATATATATATATATATATATATATGTGCCGAATAGGTAAAATTGGTCAATTAGCAAGAACTTATTTAAAATTAAGTCCTTTCTTCAAAAAATTTTCATTTATGTTAATGTAAAAATTAATAATTTTGTACCAAAGGAACCTTAGAAAACTTACATAACCTTATTATAACAAGCGTAATTTAATTTAGCCTAATCCAACTAAATATTTTTAGATAGGTTTACAATCTAATATTAAACAAACACAATGAAATATATTTTTCGTTAGGTTCAGAATGATTTTTGCGAAATTATTGCATACACAAATTTTCGCTTGCCTTATTCGGCAAGAAAGCTTTGCTATTTAAGCCAAAATCGCAAGTTTTACCTATTCGGTAGAACGTTAGCAACCCACGCTAATTTTGGATATATTATAATATTTATTATATATATATATATATATATATATATTTTATATATATATATATATATATATATATATATATATATATATATATATATATATATATATATATAAAACCATTTATACTATCAGCAAACTCATCAAAGTTAACACCTTGGGTAGTTTGAACAGTCTGCTGGACTAACATATGAGTAGTGATGTTAGAGGTGTGTGCGCCTGGCCTGGGTCAGGGTCACAGCTCCCACTGCTCTCTTCTTGCTTATGTAAGAACAAACCGTGTAAACATCACAACAGAGACAATAGAACAGGGAAGCTATGTAGACACATGTGATCATGTTCAGACTTGAGAAATATTATAATAATAATAATAAAGGCATTATTATTATTATTATTAAATTATTATTATCAAATATCATCATCATCATAATTATTATTAATATCGTTATTATCAGGAAATAAAATTCAAAGCTTGGAAAACAATAAATTAGGTTTTCAATTTTTTTTAATCTATTTATTTAATTCATGGGGAAAAAATGGAGGATTTCAAAGCGAGTCAGATGTTTTTAGGAAGATTTAATGTTAACATATTTTTTTACACATCACTTTTACAGGATAAGAACTGTTACCCACATTAACCCACACCCTTATTTTATTTACAGGCCAGGAGCTGTTATCCCTACCCCTCAAGCTTATTTTTAGAGGCCAGGAGCTGTTATCCTACCTCATCTTATTTTTACAGGCCAGGAGCTGTTATCCTACCTCAGCTTATTTTTAGAGGCCAGGAGCTGTTATCCTACCTCAGCTTATTTTTAGGCCAGGGCCAAGGACCCCTGTTATTCCCCTGGGCCATTTACTCTTGCTAATTACAGACTAAGAGCTAGTATCCTACATTAACTAATTTACAGGCTAAGATTTGTTATCATGTTTCATCTAATTTCAAAACCCATCCCTATAAGGAATACTACCAACCCCCAGGATGCGACCCACAACAGTACCTACTTACTGTTAGGTGAACAGGACAGCAGGTGTAAGGAAACACCCACAACGTCTCTATAGCAATACCAAATAACATAGTACATTAGATTAATAGAATATATAATTATATATATATATATATATATATATATATATATATATATATATATATATATATATATATATATATATATATATATAATATTGACCACTAAGAAAGATATAGAAGGAAAAAAGAATGAAGTGAATTTTTATTTTATCCATAAATGATGGACCCTCCATGGACCCATGATGTAACGTGCTAATCTTTTAAGACCACTCACCTTATGGGTATGTACTTATTACCACTCACAGTCTGGGTATGCAAGGGGAAAACCAAATCCCCCCACAGGATGGGTAACAGGGTGGTAGTTACTACCACCCACAGGATGGGTAGTAGTTCACCCCCACCTTCTCTTTTTTCCCCCCTGTTTCCCCTCGCCTTTTACTCTTGGTTCAAAACTTCTGGAAGTGGTTTAACTTGTCCCAGGGGGAAGAATCAAGGGGGGTACCTTAGTGAAGAGTGAAGTGGTACCTTAAGTGAAGATCAAGTGATACCTAGTGAAGGGGTGTAAAGTGGTACCTAGTGGTAAGGGGTAGGGGGAATTAACTTGTGAAGATCAAAAGCTAACTTGTGAAGATCAAGTGGTAATTTGTGAAGATCAAGAATTAAGTTTGTGAAGATCAAATGGTAACTTAGGAAAATCAAGTGGTAATTTGAGAAGTTCAAGTGGTAACTTAGAAATATCAAGTGGCAACTTGAGATGATCAAGTGTTTGCTTGGGAAGATCAAGTGGTAACTTGGAAAGATCAAGTGGTAACTTGAGAAGATCAAGTGTTAGCTTGAGAAGCTCAAGTGGTAACTTGGGAAGATCAAGTGGTAACTTGAGAAGATCAAGTGTTAGCTTGGGAAGATCAAGTGGTAACTTGGAAATATCAAGTGGTAACTTAAGAAGATCAAGTGTTACCTTGGGAAGATCAAGTGGTAATTTGGGAAGATATGACATGTAGATCAGTCTTTCACTGAGACAATGTTTCTCTCAGTGCAGAATTTCATCAGGTCAGAACTTGGCAAAGTTCAACTCAGTAAAACGTTGTTATAAGAAATAGGTTGTGTGTAAATAACAATGGATCCCTCTCAGTATTTCAGAGTCCATCACTATTGTGAAAGTTATTGCTGGAAAAGCACATAAATATCACGAAAATTTAAGCTTTGTTTGTAATTAAAGGTTACAAAGTTCATACCGTTTACTTAATAAATAAGGCACAAACTGGAAGTATTTCCTAACTGAATCAAAATAATGAAAAGTAAAACAATATATGCAAGTTAATCAAAGCTACGATACGCAATATACAAGAGCAGCAAGAAGCAGTATAGACCTGGCACGAAAAAAGGGGGCCCAGCAAGAAACGGGGTATAGACCGGCACTGACAAGGGCAGCAAAAAGGGAGTATAGACCTGGCACTGACAAGAGAAACAAGAAGGGAGTATAGACCTGGCACTGACAAGAGCAAAAAAGGGAAAGGAGTATAGACCTGGCACTGAAAAGGGAAAGCGGGCAAGGAAGCAGTATAGACCTGGCACTGACAAGAGCAGCAAGAAGCAGTATAGACCATGAAAGGGCACTTTGGGGACAAAGGAGGGCAAAACCCAAAAAGGGGAAAGGTATAGACCTGGAAAAACCCTTGCCCCCAAGAGCAGCAAGAAGCAGTATAGCCTGGCACTGACAAGGAGCAAAACAAAGGGAAAGAAGGTATAGACCTGGCACTGACAAGACCCAAAGGGCCCAAGAAGCGGGGTATAGACCTGGCACTGACAAGAGCAACAAGAAGGAAGTATAGACCTGGCACTGACGATGCAGACTGACTGACTAAATCCCAAAAAAAGTAAATCAAAGGGTTTCCTCAATAGAACATTCAAAGAAATATCAGAAGATTGTTACCACCATGAACTTTTTTTCATGGTCTCATGAAGACTTCCTTCTTAGAATTATATTGTACTATTTATGTAGAATCTTATAGACACATCTTCTCTACTTAGGAATTTTAAAACCAAAGCTGCATTTAAAAATCTTGATACTGTAAAAAAAAAACCATTTTGATTAAATTTCCCCAAAAAAAAAAAAAAGGAATGCAATAAAATATGTTACAGTCAAACTGGAAAATGCTTTAAACTAAGATTACATCATTGGAACTTGAAATGCGTCTAATACTCTGTTCATGTGAGAGATTTTAACCACACAATCTAAACAACACTGTTAACCCTTTAACTGTCTGGTCGTTGATCAACGCAGCCCCGCTAACGATACGCGTGTCGATCAATGTAATATTTTTCCTGCATTCAAATTTGGCACCATAGGCCTGATAAACTTAGGCAGTAGAGAACAGGTCTGCACACCAAGTGTGCAGACCTGTTCTCTACAGGTCCATGGTTGAGAGAAATATAGTCGAATCATGATTCATAAAAAAAACGAACTCATTTCAATATGAATATAAGTTCAGGGTTAAATAAATTAGATTAAATTATAATGAAAAGGATTGATGAGGAATTTAAACTCTGCCTGACATGTGACTCATAAAATTTTATTTGATATGTGACCTGAGTAAATCTTCACTATATTTATATGAAGTGATATATAGACCTTATGAGTCTTCTTTGTCCTATTGTTTTACTACCCTGATAATGTGACAAGTCAAAACGCTTTTTTTTTAAAAGTTTTTCTTTTGAAAAAAAAAAAAAAAAAAAAAAAAAAAAAAAAAAAAAAAAAAAAAAAAAAAAATTTTATGTATTTTTTCAATTAAATTATTTTTTGCATATTTTTTGGTGATATTAAATAAAATAAATTTATATAAATATATATATATTTTATATATATATATATATATATATATATATATATATATATATATGCAATAAGATCACAGTAAACAGGTAATATCACAATATGCAAAACAACCACTGTAAAAAATAGCGAAATTCCAAAAGCTTTGTGACTTCTCACATTATCAAGGGGCTATAAAGACAAAACATCATCAGGAAAGCATATAAAGGGTCACATAGGCCTCACAATCCCGTCAGTACAACAAGACTACACCTCACAATCACGTCACTACAACAAGACACACCTCAGAATCACGTCACTACAACAAGACTACACCTCACAGTCGCGTGACAACACCCGACTCTGTGAAGGCACCTGATACTCTACTGAGCATTAAGATTTTTTATTTTAATGTATCATTAAATTCATCCCAAATTTTATTAATTATAAATGAATCCCAAATTTTTATAAAACGAAAAGATATAATCATATTTTCAAAGCTGCTTTTTATGAAACATGATTCCATTGTATTCCTGTCAACCATGGATTTGCTTGATACAACTTTTTCAGCCTTTTTAAAATCAATTGGATGGTTAAAATCTCTCACATGAATAAATAAAGCATTAGAATCTTGCCCAGGTCCAATGCTATAGTTATGTTGTTTCATTCTTAGTTCAAGATTTTTAAAATTTTTCTAAAATTTTACCCATATTTTCAAGGAATCTTATAGGATATCCGTCAGCTTTTTTGGGAAAAATTTTTTTTTAAAAATTTTTTTTTTTATGTATCAAGATTTTTAAATACAACTCGGGGGCGTATATCAACAACCTGCCTGAGGACAATGCAGTGGTTAAATTAGATTTAAAAATGCATTTAATCTCCTAAAAAGAGACGTGGTTTTACAGCTGTTCAAGAACATTTCCCAGGTCTCTTCCCTTTTTCACTGGATATAGCAAGGAATTGCTCCTGTTTGGAACATGAAATCACATCATCAGAGTGTTCCAGAAGGGGACCCTCCCCCATTTCTTTTTGTTAGCAGTTGGGAAATCGTAAGACTAAGTGACTAAACATCTGGTTCCTGGATGATGGCACACTAGGGGTACAAAGGGTCCCTTTTGATGATCTTAAACAGTGATAAAGAGTGATATCAAAACTACCAGGAGCATGTCTTCCCCCCTACAAAAGTGTCTTGTTTGGGGCACCCGGGGAAGCGATGCCATTGACACAATTCCGGAAGAAACTGGAAGAACGGGAGGAGAATGGAACAACGAAAGGGCAATCTTGACACCCATGATGCCTTGTACCTTTAAAAAAAAATGCTTAGTCTGGGGTTGACATTTTTCCCTAAGATGTGCCCCTTAATGATAACCTATACTGCACGAAAATGCGTATCCCGGGCAGATCTCTAAAGTACAACCCTCTAAAAATGGGCAGTGGGGCCCAAACTACACTCCCATGACTAGGGCATTGGTGTCCCCAAGTCATCTCAGATTGCTTTTCCCGTCTTCATGCATTGCATCCAGAGGGCTTGAGGCAATTCTCCCCGAAAATCTTAGGGACAAAATTGGAATCCATGACCAAAAGTTCGTCGACGGGGCCAGGATTGGGATAATCTAACGGGTTTAAACCAGGTCTCCCCCCCAACTACAAACGTGCACTGGAATGGCCCAATGTAAAAATATAGCCTCAGCAATGCTTAAAAGTGTCGGGGGAAAGGGAAAAGGGCCCGCCTCCTGGCGTGGGGGCTCCTATTGCAAGGGACTTTCTTTTGGGTGTTCCCAACCCCGCCTTGGCAACCCCCACCCCCGACCATCCGCATTGGTGTTGCCCTTCACTTGCCGCCCCTATTCTCCCGGGAAAACCCGGTGTATTTGGACGTGAAGCAAAAGACCGATTCGGGTACCATGGTCTTGTTTCGTAAATCCGGGGAAAAATTGCAAGACATGAAGAGGGTTTAAAAACATTATCAAAGGGGCCCCCAGCCAGATGCCCTGCGTAAGGAGCCACCCCAACTATGCAGATCTGATGGCAGCCAAAAAGGGTTCAGATGGTATCACCCTTCAAGCCTGGACAGCGGCAAGCAGGTGGTGGGGACTAAATATGTGCATCTACATTGGCTGATACCTATCTCCAAACACCGGGGAGGAAGGGGGGGCGCGCCACTTTCAGGGAGCCCCAAAGTCAGAAAATATGGAAACTTGCCCATCATTATATGTTTGTTCCCCATGGCTCGGAGACCCTTGGCTCTGAAAAAGGTGAAACTAAGTTCCTAAAGGGAGCGGGGCAAAATACTCAACAGGGTAACTGGGGACCTGGGCAGCTGTTTTCTTCCAGCGACTCAGTGCTGCTGTTTGAGGGGAATGCATGCTGTATTTTGGGCCCCTCCCCAACTCTGAGGAGTTGGATAAGATTTTCCATTTTAATCAGTGACAAACACGTAACAACGGTACCCAGACATTTCTCTCACACCCCTTCTGTATATCCATATTTATTCAACAATGTTCTCTTAAATCTTTTGTACCATATTATGTAATAAAATATACCTTTGGTAAAAAAATGAAAAGAGGGGGGTTGGTAGGGGGAAGTGGAATTTAAAAAGCCTTTTTATCCACTTTTCCATTTATGGTCCCACAATTTGCACCAGGGGTGGCCCCCACCCTTTATATATATATATATATATATATATATATATATATATATATATATATATATATATATATATATATATATATATATATATATATATATATATATATATCCTACTAGCATACATAAAGAATAGGACACATGGGGTTTTTATTCTGTCAATGACATCTTTTATGGGTAATAAGGGCAGTGCTGGTGGCTGCACCCTCTGCAGGAGGCATTACCTGCAGATCTCATGTGTTTGTTTACAAATGTTACACGATACCTTGCCCACATTGCCGTTTGCGTCACACTAGGCGACATTTTTTCTAATGAGGAAATATATTCTCATCATCATTGATAGCCAAGAAAATGCTGGGTGCGTCTGTGGAGTATGGTTGGCAGACAGTGATCACTCAGACACAGTCCACAGTATCCCCTCCCACGAACTGGTTGCCCATGGACGGTATCATCCTACAATGAACTGGTTGCCCAAAGACGGTATCCCCCCTGCCACGAACTGGTTGCCCATGGACGGTATCATCCTACAATGAACTGGTTGCCCATGGACGGTACCATCCTACAACGAACTGGTTGCCCAAAGACGGTATCCCCCCTGCCACGATCTGGTTACCCATGAACGGTGTCTCCTCAAGATGTACAGGTAACCCAGCATTTGAGGGAGCGGGTAAACAACACAGTAGAACAGAAATAACTGTCGCTTCGATATAGCTTTAATTTAACAAATATAATGAAAAGAACAAATTTAAGATCAAAGAATTTAAAATAACACTAAGTTTTCTGAGTTGAGTTCGTCTATCATTATCTACCCTCGTGTTCCTGATAATGATGTTGACTCACATATGTGAGTGTGTCACACCTGTGCGTGGCGGTGATGTGTTTGACACATTTGATGTGGGACAGAGATTGGATAACTCTCCAAGATATTTTAATGTGCAAATATATATATATATATATATATATATATATATATATATATATATATATATATATATATATATATATATATATATTTTTTTGCAAGACAAACTATGAAAAAATAAATCTCTTTTTTCATAGTGTTTCTTGTATTTGATATCACCTGTTTATGTGATCTTTTATATATATATATATATATATATATATATATATATATATATATATATATATATATATATATATATATATATATATATAAAAAACAGTATATATATATATATATATATATATATATATATATATATATATATATATATATATATATATATATATATATATATATATATATAACACAGCCTGGAGAAGTGGATAAAAAGGATTCAGGAAGAATATTCGATTTCTTCCTGAAGCCATTTGAATATTCCACTTCTACCACCCATCTTTTCATTCTTATTTTTTACCAAAGGTATATTTTATTACATAATATGGTACAAAAGATTTAAGAGATATATTGTTGTTATAAAGATGGCAACATACATGAGGTGGAGATACATGTCAGTACATATTGTTACATGTTTATCACTGATTATAATGCGAAAATCCATCAGCTTCAGGCTGGGACTATATATCAGTATATATATTAGATATATATATATATATATATATATATATATATATATATATATATATATATATATATATATATATATATATATTTATATATATTATATATATATATATATATATATATATATATATATATATATATATATATATATATATATATATAAACATAAGCCGTTTCCCACCAAGACAGGGTGGCCCGACAAAGAAAAACTTTCATCATCATTCACTCCATCACTGTCTTACCAGAGGCATGCTTACACTACAGCTACAAAACTGAAACATTAACACCCCTCTTTCAGAGTGCCGGCACTGTACTTCCCATCTCCAGGAATCAAGTCCGGCCTGCCGGTTTCCCTGAAACCATTCATAAATGTTACCTTTGTTACACTCCAACAGCACGTCAAGTCCTAAAAACAATTTGTCTCATTCGCTCCTATCTAACACGTTCCCGCACGCTTGCTGGATGTCCAAGCCATTCGCACACATAACCTCCTTTACCCCCTCCCTCCAACCTTTTCTAGGCCGACCCCTACCCCGCCTTCCCTCCACTACAGATTTATACACTCTCGAAGTCATTCTATTTTGTTCCATCCTCTCTACATGTCCAAACCATCTCAATAACCCCTCCTCAGCCCTCTGGATAATAGTTTTGGTAATCCCGCACCTCCTCCTAATCCCCAAACTACGGATTCTCTGCATTATATTCACACCACACATTGACCTCAGATATGACATCTCCACTGTCTCCAGCCTTCTCCTTGTTGCAACATTCACAACCCATGTCTCACACCCATACAAGTTCTGTCTCCACAAGCTCCTCAGTGCACCACTCACCTTTTTCCCCTCGTTTATTCTGTGATTCACCTCATCCTTCATAGACCCATCTGCTGACACATCCACTCCCAAATATCTGAACACATTCACCTCCTCCATACTCTCTCCCTCCAATCTGATATCCAGTCTTCCGTTATCTTATTTTTTTGTTATCCTCATCACCTTACTCTTTTCTATATCCACTTTTAATTACCTTCTTTTACATATCCTACCAAACTCATTCACCAACTTTTACAACTTCTCTTCAGAATCCCCCAAAAGCACAGTGTCATCAGCAAAGAACAACTGTGACAACTCCCACTTTGTGTTAGGTTTTTTATCTTTTAACTCCACACCTCTTACCAACACCCGAGCATTCACTTGTCTTACAACTCCATCTATAAATATATTGAACAACCATGGTGACATCACACCACATCCCTGACATCTCCCTCTCGCCTACATACTCTAACCTGAGCCTCACTATCCTCGTAAAAACTATATATATATATATATATATATATATATATATATATATATATATATATATATATATATATATATATATATTATATATATATATTTTATTCGTGGATTGTGTAAAACTGGTCAATTAGCAAGAACTCATCTAAAATTATGTCCTTTCTAAAATTTTCTTCATACGTTTAAGATATACTTTTCATTTATGTTAATGTAAGAATTTATAATTTTGTACCAAGAGAAACTTTGAAAACCTACTAACCTTATTACAACAAGCGCAATTTAATTTAGCCTAACCCAACTAAATATATTTTAGATACGTTAACATTAATTTAATAATAAACAAACACAATGAAATATATTTTTTCGTTATGTTCAGAATGATTTTGGCGAAATTATTCATACACAAATTTTCACTTGTCTTATATGGCAAGGAGCAGTTCTTATTTAAGCCAAAATCGCAAGTTTTACCTAATCGGCACGACATATATGTGTGTGTGTGTGTGTGTGTGTGTCGTGTGTGTATACTTCCTGAGATGCTCCCAGCCTTCAGCATTCCGAAACTCAAGGAATATGATCTTCCTCAAGACCATGCTAGAGAGCGTATTGAATCTTTCCTCGAAGATGGACAGTGGTTGCAAGCCTCACTTCCAGTCAGGCTTGGGGGCTGGAGTACGCAAATCTTCCCAGATCGTCCTAACAGCTTTCATATCCTCTTCCATAGCATCAAATGAGTTAATAAAACAAATTCTTCCTGACAACCTCAGTGATTCAGCAGGAATACAGGACCCTAGCTACGCCAGTGCCATCACTGAATGGGAGACTTGCCGCTCCAACACCAAAACCTAGTGCAGAACTGGCCTACAAATAGTAAAGTTGGGATGGACCCATCACTGAAAAGATGCTTGCCAACATGCTTAGGGCTGTAACATCAGACAGGGAGACTGCCGGTCTTCTTGCTGTGAGTGCACATCACTCTGGGGACTTCATCCAAACAGTTCCCATTTCGGCAATGGGAACACGCCTCGACTCTAAGACCCTCCGTATTGCAGTGGCTCTGCGCCTTGCTGCCCCATTTCACACGGAATATACGTGTATTTGCGGCGATGCGCAAGCCGACCAATATGTTCTACATGGTCTTAACTGTTCCAAAACCAAGGGCTGGCATGCAAGACACAAAGAAGTCAACAACATCATAAAGAGAACTCTTGCTACAGCTGGATGCCCAGCCGAGAGAGAGCCTCGATAACTAGAAGCCAAGAATACCCACAACCCAGCAAACCGCCCCGACGGGATCACCATCTACCCTTGGAAGAATGGCAAGCTCTTAGCATGGGACTATACCTGTGTGTCGACACTGGCAGACACCTACATCCATCACAGTGTCGGGCGACAGGGAGGAGCTGCTGACCACAGGGAGGAGTATAAGATCGGCAAGTACAGGGATATAAGCCAACAGTATCAATTTGTCCCAGTGGGATCAGAGACCTTGAGGAAAAAATGCAACATATTTCCTTAAAGAACTGGGTTCCAGACTCATCGACACCACCAGGGATTCAAGGGCAGCCACTTTCATGTTCCAGCCCCCCTCAGTGTGGCTATCCAGAGGGGAAATGCATGCTGCATACTGGGCTCGCGTCCGGCTTCGGAGGAGCTGGAAGAGATTCATAATCTTTGATATATTCTACCAATGTATTCATGTTCATGTTTGTGTTTTCTGTTAATGTATTCTGTCTATTAATAAAGCACTCATATAATATATATATATAGGGGGTGGTAGGAGAAGAAAATATTCAAACAGCTCCGGGAAGAACCTCGAGTTTTTCCTGAGGTAGTTTATTGTCTTCTGAGAATGAGGTCCCCAGTAAAGTTCTAGAGGTGGTTATCGTCTATGATATAATTAGCCTGTTTCCTATACTTCTCAATATTATAAAACTTTAATATGTAATCATTCAAGAATTATCCATAGCTATAAAATAGTCATACATAATATTTATTTATACTTTTGAAGTCACTGCAGTTCTAATTAGGAAAATATTGTTTTTATTTAGTACTATTAAGTCATCGATTTTAAGTTGTTGTCGAGACATATTGTTGTTTGTTTTTCAGAAGCTGAACATGGCATGTACAGCCCTGTGTGGAGCTGAACATGGCATGTACAGCCCTGTGTGGAGCTGAACATGGCATGTACAGCCCTGTGTGGAGCTGAACATGGCATGTACAGCCCCTGTGTGGAGCTGAACATGGCATGTACAGCCCCTGTGTGGAGCTGAACATGGCATGTACAGCCCCTGTGTGGAGCTGAACATGGCATGTACAGCACCTGTGTGGAGCTGAACATGGCATGTACAGCCCCTGCGTGGAGCTGAACATGGCATGTACAGCCTGCGTGGAGCTGAACATGGCATGTACAGCCCTGTGTGGAGCTGAACATGGCATGTGCAGCCCTGTGGAGCTGAACATGGCATGTACAACCCCTGTGTGGAGCTGAACATGGCATGTACAGCCCCGTGTGGAGCTGAACATGGCATGTACAGCCACTGTGTGGAGCTGAACATGGCATGTACAGCCACTGTGTGGAGCTGAACATGACATGTACAGCCCCTGTGTGGAGCTGAACATGGCATGTACAGCCCCTGTGTGGAGCTGAACATGGCATGTACAGCCCCTGTGTGGAGCTGAACATGGCATGTACAGCCACAGTGTGGAGCTGAACATGGCATGTACAGCACAAAATGACATCATATACGTCTGACCATGATATATACAGTTGAATATGACGTATATAGCTGAACGTGCTATATAAACAGCTGAACATGACCTCGTGAACGGCTGACACATGTATACAACAGAAGAGGCAGTGTTTGATTAGCCTTCCCTAAACTCTAAAAAATTTACACACACATACATAAGCACACACACACATACACACACACACACACACACAGAGGCAGGGCCTGGAACTGTGACAACTCATTTAAAATTAAGTCCTTTCTAAAATTTTCTCTTATACCTTTAAAGATATATTTTTTCATTGTTGTTAAAATAAAAATTAATGGTTTTGTACCAAAAGAATGTTAGAAAACGTACATAACCTTATTATAACAAGCGCAATTTAATTTAGCCTAATCCAACTAAATATATTTTAGATAAGTTTACAATAATTTAATAATAAATAAAGACAATGAAATATATTTTTTTCGTTAGGTTTAGAATGATTTTTGCGAAATTATTGCAAACACAAATTTTCGCTTTCCTTATTCGGCAAGAAGAGCGTTATTATTCAAGCCAAAATCGCAAGTTTTACCTATTTAGCACGATATATATATATATATATATATATATATATATATATATATATATATATATATATACAGTGGACCCTCGAAATCGAACACTCTCAACTCGCCCTTTATGTAAGTTTATTATTTAGTGCTTTTATAGGTGTATTTTTGGGGGTCTGAAACGGACTAATCTAATTTACATCATTCCTTATGGGAATAAATTCGTTTGGTAACAGCACTTGAACAGCATTCTGGAATGAAGAATGTTTGATTTCCGGGGTCCACTGTATATGTGTGTGTGTGTTGTGTGTGTTGTACTCACCTAGTTGTGGTTGCAGGGGTCGATTCATAGCTCCTGGCCCCATGTGTGTGTGTGTGTGTGTGTGTGCTGCTATACACAGAGTGAAACGCTGTCACAATTAAAGGAGCAGCTAATGTTTATAGTTGGAGATCTATAAGAAGTTTTCTCCCATGGTTCGTTTAGACGGTCGCTGTTTACAGTGATTCACAGCAGCTATTTGTACCGAAGCCTCACTCTAACAAAAAAATAATGTTTTCCATATTAATACTCGTACTATTTATACTTGGTGCTTTATGAACCAGTATGTCACTGGTTCATACAGCAGCAAATAGAAACAATATTAATAACAAGTAATTTAACGTCTTATTGGGAACAACGTGTTTGATATCATGCCAGAGACCTTTAAAAGCTTCTTCATGTGGCCACAAAAACATTGATTTATGGCAATGGATTTTTTTTTTTAGCTAGGCCTACATTTTTTTCTGTTCCTCGTTTATCAAACTTTAAAAAAAAAATGTTATGATTATCTTTAGGCGATGATGTCTAAATGAGCTTATTAATAATATATTACAGTTTGTAGTAAATTAGCCACTCTGTATAGTAGAGCCAACCTCTGGTTAATGTGCTTCACTCTTTAAAGAGTTTCATTAAAGACTCTACCGACCATTGAACATAGTGTGTAAATATTCACTGGACATGTGTTTACTGTGTTTGTAGAAGCGTCATGGCATCCTGTATGTAGACTTTTTATGTGTGCTAATTAATGAGTTACATATGTGACTTGTGTTGATGTGCGTGTTGCACATGTGACTTGTGTTAAGGTACGTGTTGCACATGTGACTTGTGTTAAGGTGCGTGTTGCACATGTGATTTGTGTTAAGGTGCGTGTTGCACATGTGACTTGTGTTAAGGTGCGTGTTGCACATGTGACTTGTGTTAAGGTGCGTGTTGCACATGTGACTTGTGTTAAGGTGCGTGTTGCACATGTGACTTGTGTTAAGGTGCGTGTTGCACATGTGGCGTTGAGCCTTGGTGAACCCCATGTTTATACTGGCTGTAATGATATCCTTATTATATTTACCAGCTCTTGTGATACATATATTGTGACGCAATTACTCCTATAGTGCACCTCAACTGTACTTATCTACCACCACTACCAACACTATTACCCATACTCATCCACTTCTACCACTCACACTCAACCACTACTACCCCTCATACTCATCCACTACTACCACTCATTCTCAACCACTACTACCCTCATAATCACTACTACCACTCATACTCAACCACTACTACCACTCATATACAACCACTACTACCCTCATAATCACTACTACCACTCATACTTAACCACTACTACCCCTCATATACAACCACTACTACCCTCATAATCAATACTACCACTCATACCCAACCACTACTACCACTCATACTCAACCACTACTACCACTCATTCTCAACCACTACTACCACTCATACTCAACCACTACTACCACTCATTCTCAACCACTACTACCCCTCATACACAACTACTACTACCCGTCATAATCACTACTACCCCCTCATACACAACTACTACTACCCCTCATACACAGCCACAACTACCCTTCACACACAACAACTATTACCCACAATCACAACAACTACTACCCCTCAAACACAACCACTATCACGCACACTCACTACATCTACTACCTATCATACACAACCACTACTAACCACACTCACTACAACTATTACCCCTCATACACAACCATTGCACTACCCCTATAGCCTTATACCTCATCACAGCACTCCTCCCACAGTTACCCCTACTCACAACAACCACCATCGTAACCACCACCACCCCTTCCCTTCCCACTAGCATCCCTCCACCACCACCACTACAACCCCCTTCACAACTACCACCATCCACAACCACCTCACTGAATAAAGCTTCTCCCTGGTCGATACTGCACTTAATACGTCTGCTCTCGTAATGACTTTTATTGTAGACAAATGACTCGCTTATTGTGTTGTTGGGATAGTTATGTAACTAGATGTGTGTCCATAAACTCACCTATTTGTGGTTGCAGGGGTCGATTCATAGCTCCTGGTCCCGCTCTTCACTGATTGCTACCAGGTCCTCTCTCTCCCTGCTCCATGAGCTTTATCAAACCTCGTCTTAAAACTATGTATGGCTCCCGCCTCCACTACGTCATTTTCTAGGCTATTCACTTCCTGATAACTCTATGACTGAAGAAATACTTCCTAACATCCCTTTGACTCATAGGAGTCTTCAACTTCCAATTGTGACCCTGTTTCTGTGTCCCTCTCTGGAACATCTTGTCTCTGTCCACCTTATCTATTCCTCGCAGTATTTAATATTTCGTTATCATGTCTCCCCTAACCCTCCTGTCCTCTGAGTGTCGTCAGGCCGATTTCCTTAACCTTTCTTCGTAGGACAATCCCTTAGCTCTGGGACTAGTCTTGTTGCAAACCTTGCACTTTCTCTAATTTCTTCACGTGCTTGACCAGGTGTGGGTTCCAAACTGGTGCTGCATACTCAGTATGGGCCTGACGTATATGGTATACAGAGTCTTGAATGATTCCTTAGTGAGGTATTGGAACGCTATTCTTAGGTTTGCCAGCAGCCGTATGCTGCAGCAGTTATCTGATTGATGTGTGCCTCAGGAGATGTGCTCGGTATTATACTAACCCCAAGATCTTTTTCTTTGAATGAGGTTTGCAGTCTTTGGCCACCTAGACTATACTCTGTCTGCGGTCTTCTTGCCCTTCCCCGATATTCATGACTTTACATTTGGCAGGGTTAAATTCAAGGAGACAGTTACTGGACCAGGCTTGTAGCCTGTCCAGGTCTCTTTAGTCCTGCCTGATCCTCGACTGATTTAATTATT
>WNWK01037237.1:0-18640 GCA_009830355.1 Cherax destructor | reverse complement strand
ACTAGGCCTGTTGTATATTTGTGATATATAAAATTAATTTAGTTTATCTTATTTTCATTTCACCATTTTCTACTGTAATAACTATTACAATCTTCTCTAGACACTGCTGTATAATCCCTAGGGTTTAATGCTCCCCCGATTATAATCCTCTAGACACTAACGTCTTTTCACAATTCTAGTCATAAATCATTTCAGATTTCCTTTTTTAATCATTGGTCTAATGATGTATTTTCTCTTCCTCTTTATATTTGGGTATTCTCTTTGTTCATATGAAATTTCTCATTCTCTACATATGCTTTGTCTAAATACAATGCTATTTTGTCATGTGTACCATTTTTTTCTTATTTTATCTATTATTATTCTGTCCACACTAAAGCTCTAAACCACAATTACAATTATTGGGGGGGCGCTAAACCCGTGGGATTATACAGAAGCATATTACACATCCTTATCATTACCAGTTTTTCACAGATTTTTAGATTGTGCATATTCTACAGCCTTCATCTAATGGGAGGTCTTTGATGCTTCTCCAGTGCTCTCTGTTATTTTGAAAAGCTGATCCAATCACCCCTCCTCCATTAATTTCACTATTTACATCTGTCATTCCCTATTTCCACTTAGCTATAAACAGGACCTTCCATACTCAGATAAATTTCCTTGTAGTAAATTCTACAGCAACACTTTAATAAGATCAGTCTAGTACTGTAGTAGTCTGCAAACTGCAAGACTAGATAGGAGATACAAAGCAGTTAAAAATGATATACTAAAATAAAAGCACTATACCTGTGCAATCTTGTCAAGCAGGCAGGTGGTGTTGCAGCTGACTACAGATATTCCTGGTAGTAGCAAGACCCAGAATGGTCTTGCCCAGTGGCAGCTACAGCAGAGGAGTTCCATAATTATATATTGTGTATGCCATCAGTAGATCAAGATGTCACTGTTGCAACTAGCTTGAGATGCTCATTAGTGAAATCTAGAATAGTCTTGTCTGGCAGCAGACAGCTATAGCAACAGGGATGATCCCCAAAACTTGCAAGCCTGTCTAGCTGTAGCTCTCTCTTTTCTCCAAGCCCAGCCTCACTCCAACATTTGCTACAATTTGTCAATTTATTAAACAAACACTAAAGCTTAATTTCAATTTTGTATTCATTTCTCGATATTTTCCAACTACAGTACTAAAATAATACTCCCATTTTCTTTACATACTGTTCCTTTTATGAACATTATGAGGAAAAACAAAGGAGCATAAATACATATATGATGCTTATTTCACTCACAGACCAAATTATATTTATTGCATTTGAGCAATTGCCCAGCTAAAAAAAAAACAAGGGGTTGGCGTTGTCAAAATAGTGGTTAGTTAATCAGAAACACAAATTTATAAGGCCTTAATTTATGGAATGCCAAAGAATCTTACCTATTTATACTACCTGTTATTAGATATTCAAACTACTCCAGGATGTGTTATTCGATTGATTTGGATGTCCTTAATTACCACTCTTTCATTGTTAGTGTTCATTATGGCATGTCACGCGTTTGTATTATAATTTTATACATTTTCTTGTTCTACACAGTAAACCCTCAATGTAATGAATGATTTGGAAACAAAGTCAGTTGGTTGTAGAATTACTTGTCCAGTATTTACGATCTTGACAAAACAAATTCTATCCACCATAATCCGTTATGGTCACCCTTTCCCCCCATTAGTCCATTAAATCAAGGGTTTACTGTATTTGGAAGTTTATATTGCAATAAATATTACTAAACAAACATTTTCTTGTTCTATGTTTAAAAGGTTTTATCACAGTATAGGTTACACATATTTTAAGAAAAAGAGGATAAATAAGTATACAAGATATTATGTAGGGCAAAATGACAGTAATTTGTTGGACTACATATTGGTAGATAAAAGACTGTTGGGTAGACTTCAGGATGTACATGTTTATAGAGGGCCACAGATATATCAGATCACTTTTTAGTGAGAGTAAAAGGTAGACAGGATACAAGGAGAATGGAAACAGCAAGCAAGAGAGAAGTGAAGATTTATAAACTAAAGCAGGCAGCTGTTTGGGTAAGATATAAACAACTGTTGGAGGACAGATGGGCTAGTGAGAGTATAGGCAGTGGGGTAGAAGAGGTATGGGGTAAGTTTAAGAATACTATAGTGTTAGTGTTCAGCAGAAGTTTGGTTATAGGAAAGTGGGTGTGGGAAGGAAGAGCAATTGGTGGAATGATGTAAAGAGAGAAGAAAGAGAGAAAAAGTTAGCATACGAGTTTTACAAAGTAGAAGTGATGTAAGGAGGGAGGAGTATATGGAGAGAAAAAGAGACGTTAAGAAAGTGGTGAAGCAATGTAAAAGAGAGCAAATGAGAGGGTGGGTGAGATGTTATCAACAAATTTTGTTGAAAATAAGAAAAGTTTTGGAGTGAGATTAATAAGTTGAGAAAGCCTAGGAAAGAATGGATTTGTCAGTTAAAAATAGGAGAGGAGAGTTATTAAATGGAGAGTTAGAGGTATCGGAAGTTAGAGGGAATATTTTGAGGAATTGTTAAATGTTGATGAAGATAAGGAAGTTGTGATTTTGTGTATAGGGCAAGGAGGAATAACATCTTATAGGAGTAAGGTAGTAGGTTGGAGACAGCAACCGCCCAGGGAGGTACTACCGTCCTGCCAAGTGAGTGTAAAACGAAAGCCTGTAATTGTTTTACATAATGGTAGGATTGCTGGTGTCTTTTTTCTGTCTCATAAACATGCAAGATTTCAGGTATGTCTTGTTACTTCTACTTACACTTAAGTCACACTACACATTCATGTACAAGCATATATATATATATACACACACACCCCTCTGGGTTTTCTTCTATTTTCTTACTAGTTCTTGTTCTTATTTCCTCTTATCTCCATGGGGAAGTGGAACAGAATTCTTCCTCCGTAAACCATGCGTGTCGTAAGAGGCGACTAAAATGCCGGGAGCAAGGGGCTAGTAACCCCTTCTCCTGTATATATTATTAAATGTAAAAGGAGAAACTTTCGTTTTTCCTTTTGGGCCACCCCACTTTGGTGGGAAACGGCCGACGTGTTGAAAGAAAGAAAGGAGGAGTAAGGAAGAACCAGTTGTGAGTGTGGGGAAAGTTTGTGAGGCAGTGAGTAGAATGAAAGGGGGTAAAGCAGCTGGGATTGATGGGATAAAGATAGAAATGTTAAAGGCAGGTGGGGATATAGTTTTGGAGTGGTTAATGTTTTTATTTAATAAATGTATGGAAGAGGGTAAGGTACCTAGGGATTGGCAGAGAGCATGCATAGTTCCTTTGTATAAAGGCAAAGGGGGACAAATGAGAGTGTAAAAATTATAGGGAATAAGTCAATTGAGTATACCTGGTAAATTGTATGAGTATTATTATTGAAAGAATTAGGAGTAAGATGGAGAGCAGGATAGCAGATGAACAAGGAGGCTTTAGGAAGGGTTGGGGTGTGTAGACCAAGTGTTTGCAGTGAAACATTTAGATAAGAGTAAAAGGTGTTTGTGGCATTTATGGATTTGGAAAAGGCATATGATAGGGTGGATAGGGGGCAATGTGGCAGATAGTGAGGATAGTGAGGCTCAGGTTAGAGTATGTAGGCGAGAGGGAAATTATTTCCCAGTAAAAGTAGGCCTTAGACAGGGATGTGTGATGTCACCGTGGTTGTTCAATATATTTATAGATGGAGTTGTAAGAGAAGTAAATGCTCGGGTGTTGGCAAGAGGTGTGGGGTTAAAAGATAAAGAATTAACACAAAGTGGGAGTTGTCACAGTTGCACTTTGCTGATGACACTGCCTTTGGGGGATTCTGAAGAGAAGTTGCAGAGGTTGGTGGATGAGTTTGGTAGGATATGCAAAAGAAGGAAATTAAAAGTGAATATAGGAAAGAGTAAGGTGATGAGGATAACAAAAAAATTAGATAACGGAAGATTGGAGGGAGAGAGTATGGAGGAGGTGAATGTGTTCAGATATTTGGGAGTGGATGTGTCAGCAGATGGGTATATGAAGGATGAGGTGAATCATAGAATATCCGAGGGGGAAAAAGGTGAGTGGTGAACTGAGGGCTTGTGGAGACGGAGAACTTTATCCATGAAAGCAAAGACGGGAATGTATGAGAGTATAGTTATACCAACACTCTTGTATGGGTGTGAGACATGGGTTGTGAATGTTGCAACAAGAAGGCTGGAGGCAGTGGAGATGTCATGTCTGAGGGCAATGTGTGGTGTGAATATAATGCAGAGAATCCGTAGTTTGGAGATTAGGTGAGGTGGGTCAACAGGAAGGATGGTGAAGTGGCGATGTATGTCAGAGACAATTTAAATTGTTGTTAGACAAGAGTCTAGTGACTTTCTTGATACGGTTCAGGATTGTTTTTTAAAACAGTTTGTGACAGAACCAACTAGAGGTAGCAACTTGCTTGATTTGGTTCTTGCTAACAAAGAATCACTAATTAATAATCTTGAGGTTAATGAAGAGCTTGGGGAAAGCGATCACAAATCACTTAGTTTCAATATATCATGGAATTACCCAGGTAACTGCTTAGCCGACTTCATGGGGCTGAGAAATTACCTAGGTGGGCTAAATTGGGATGACCTGACTATAGGTCAGGTAGGTGGGTTTGGTTGCCAATATGACGTTTTCCAGAGCGTAGTTCTAGCTGCCCAGACAACGTTTGTTCTGAGTAGGGAAATTAGATCTAACAAAAATGATCCTAAATGGATGAACAATAGATTAAAACATCTCATTGGTCAAAAGAGAGGCATATATAGGCATATCAAAAGAGGGGATGGACAGATAAGAAATCAATATTTTTAATTAAAGAGAAATAAAAAAAAGGAATAAAGAAAAGCAAAAAGGGATTATGAGGCTAAGGTCGCAAGGGATTCGAAGACTAACCTTAACCCAAAAGGGTTCTTTCAGGTATACAGAAGTAAGATTAGGGACAAGATAGACCCACTTAAGAGTAACTCAGGACAGATCACGGACAGTGATAAGGATGTGTGTGAAATTTTCACTACTTACTTCCTCTCAGTTTTTACTCAGGAAGATACTAGCGGAATTCCAGAAATAATAAATTATGTTGAACAAGAAGATAATAGACTATGCTCGATTGGGGTAACTAATGACATGGTCCTCAGACAAATAGATAAATTAAAACCTAACAAATCCCCAGGCCCTGATGAACTGTTTGCAAGAGTTTTAAAGGAATGTAAAGAGGAACTTAGCAAACCTTTGGCAAATCTTTTCAATATATCACTACAAACTGGCATAGTGCCAGACAAGTGGAAAAGGGCAAATGTAATACCTATTTACAAGGCAGGTGACAGGTCCTTAGCTTCGAACTATAGACCAATAAGCCTTACCTCCATAGTTGGTAAATTTATGGAATCAATAATTGCCGAGGCAATTCGTAGCCATCTTGAAAGGCATAAATTGATTAATGAATCTCAACACGGTTTTACCAAGGGGCATTCCTGTCTTGCGAATTTACTAACTTTTTTCACTAATGTGTTTGAGGTAGATCATGGTAATGAATATGATATTGTGTATATGGACTTCAGTAAGGCTTTCGATAAAGTTCCACATCAGAGGCTACGTATTGATGAAACTTAAGGCACACGGAATAGGAGAAATTTTTTCCTGTGTAGAGGCATGGTTGACAAATAGGTGGCAGTGTGTTTGCATAAATGGGGAGAAATCAGAATGGGGGCACATCTCAAGCGGTGTCCCACAGGGGTCAGTCTTGAGCCCCCTGTTGTTTACAATTTACATAAATGACATAGATGAGGGAATAAATAGCAACAAGCAAATTTGCTGATGACACCAAAATAGGCCGTCCAATTCATTTTAATGAGGACATTAGAACACTCCAGGATGATTTGAATAGACTGATGCAGTGGTCGGAGAAGTGGCAGATGCAGTTTAATGTAGACAAATGCAAAGTTCTAAATGTTGGGCAAGACAATAACCATGCCACATATAAACTGAATAATGTAGATCTTAATACTTGTGATTGCGAGAAGGATTTAGGAGTTCTGGTTAGCAGTAATCTGAAACCAAGACAACAGTGCATAAGTGTTGAATAAAGCTAACAGAATCCTTGGCTTCATATCAAGAAGATAAATAATAGAAGTCCTCAGGTTATTCTTCAACTCTATATATCTTTGGTTAGGCCTCATTTAGATTATGCTGCACAGTTCTGGTCACCGTATTACAGAATGGATATACTAAATGTACTGGAAAACGCAGAGGAGGATGAAAAGTTGATCCCATGTATCAGAAATCTTCCCTATGAGGATAGACTGAGGGCCTTGAATCTGCACTCTCTAGAAGGCGAAGTAGGGGGATATGATGAGGTGTTAAATGGAAACAGGAATAAATAAAGGGATGTAAATAGGTGCTGAAAATATCCAGCCAAGACAGGATACAATGGTTTCAATTGGGAAAAGGTATTTGCGAGGGCTGAAGGGGGTTGTTGAGGGGTTTTTTTATTTAAAAGAAGGACGTAGTGACGGAGGGGAAAACTGGGGAAGGAAGGGGGGTGGGGGGGTTTAAAAAAATTGGGGGAGGGGGAAAAGGGGGGTTTTTTCAGGGGTTTGGGCTTCCAGCATGTGTGGCGGGTTTGATAGGAGGAATGGAGCGAAAGGTTTTTTGGGCCAGGTGTTGGTGGACGGGAAATTTTTGAAGGGGTTCAGGAAAACCGTTAATTTATTTAGTTGGACTTGAGTCCTGGAAAGGAAAGTACAATGCCTGCACTTTAAAGGGGGTTTGAGATATTGGCAGTTTGGGGGATTTTCTAACTTTATATCTTGCGCCTTTAAAAAATGATTACAAGTATGTGTGATGGGTGAAAATGTTGAATGATGACAAAAATTTTTTTTGGGGATTTTCTTTCTTTTTTACCCCCCGGTGGGAGATGGCCCCTGTTAAAAAAAAAAAAAGATTTGGGACGGGGGCAAGGGGAAACCAAAAATATTGGTCGCTTGCCTGGAACCCCGCAAATGAATTAAAAACCCAAAAAAGGATCCTCGGAATGTTACCTGCAAGATATGCAGTGAAGTTTTCGATAGGGGGAAAAAAAGGCATTTTCTTAAATTTTTTTGATTTATTCAATCATCAGAACCCATCAACATTTTCAGTTCCCCAATCCTTTTGAACACAGGCACAAATGTAACTAGAGGTAGAAGGGATGTGTTGAATCTTCATCTTCATTACGAACGGAACAACACGAACCCGGAAAGGAACATTCCTGAAAGAAATTTCATCTGTAAATAAAATTTAAAAAAAAAATTTTTTGTTACTAATCTTTTTAATTTTAGTTTTTTTCCCCCTTTTCTTTTGGGGGAAAATTTTTTTTTTTAAAATTTTTTTTATTTTCGGGGAAATAGGGTATTAAAAAGGGGGATAAAAAATTTTGCCAAAAAACCCTCAATGGGGGGATCCACATTGCTAAAATTAAATTAGACATTTTTTTCTTTCAAACATTTTGGGCCCGCCCCCCCACGAGGCAGGGTGGCCCAAAAAAAAAAACGAAATTTCTCCTTTACATTTAGTAATATATAGGGAGCCAAGCTTCTGAATATCTTTCGGGAAAATCAGCTCAGCACAGCACCATAATTCAAAGTCATGAATGGGGCCCCCAAAAGCTTATGCTGCCACAACAGCCAATTCACATGCACAGAATTCTAGGGAGAGGATTCAGTAAAAAAAAAAATTTACAAAAGTAAAAAAAACTGATATTTAAACAAATATCAAAAAACCCCAGTTGTAAATTATTTATTTAGGTGTATGAGCCCAGCAAAGTAACTAAATTCTATTTACCCTTTAACCACCCTATAATAAAATTTTTAAAGAGTCCTTTACCTTTAACTACCTAGGTACTTTCATTTTTTGTTTTAAATTAGTTTTTTTACAATATCTCAAAAATTTTTTTAAACAAGCCATCCCCGGGTTTTTTGGGGGTGCCCCCAAAATAAATACACATTAACCATCACGTTGCTGTCTTACAGAAGTGTGAAGACATAATTAAACCCCTTTGAACTACAGTATCTCCACCTCCCTTCAGAGTGTGGGCACTGCCTCCTATAAGGGGGGACAAGTCTAGCAATTTTTTTTCCCCTAAATTTTTTCCCTTATTACCTTGCTCATGCTCCAACATGCCCAAGCTTAAAACCATTTACCCCCCCCCTTAACATGTTACACAAACCTCGAATGCTCAACCCCCTAATTTAAAATTTTTTTACCCCTTTCCCTCCAACACTTCCCGACTAATTTAAACCAAATAAGTAAATATACAGAAATAAACCTTTTTACAGAAAAGGTTCCCAAAACCCCCTTTCATAATTCATTCAAAGTCAAAAAACGAATCTCTGCCAAATTTAAAATTGACTGACAAAACATTGTAAAACCACTGCTGACGCAGCAGATACAAAAATTCCAAAAATCAAATTACAGTACAGTACTGTATTTGTGATGTAAAAAAAGACACCCCAAACAAGCATTTTTAAAAAGTAGGGGGGTTTACCGGGAGGAATTCCAGCGGTAAAAACCCCCCGGGGGCCCCGGGCCCGTGACCCGGCCCATAGGCCCCAAAAACCTATCAACCCGGCTGTTACGCTGGCCGCACGAGTCCAACCAGGGCCCCAGCCCCGGCTGGGGCAAAGGGACCGACCGGGGGGCCTGTACTCCTGCTTGAAGACAGCCAGGGTTTGTTGGTAACCCCCCATGTATGCTGGGGGGCAGTTAAAAACTTGGGCCCCCGACACTTATTGTGTTGTCCCCCAACGTTAGTGGCACCCCTGCTTTTCTTTGGGGGGGGGTTTTTACGCCCCCAGTCTTTTTCTTTGGGGGAAGGGTTTTCGGTGAAATTTTTTAATTTAACCCCCAAATTTTCCAGTGTATTAACAAGGGCCCTCCGCCTCTTCTAGGGAGTACAGGTTTAGAAATTTCCCTTCCCATAATTGAGGTGGTTTTCGCAGTTATGCGTGCCTGGGTTTCTGCCCTTTTCAAGGTCAGCAATTTCACCTCCCCGAAAAAGGGCAGTTAGTGTCCCCCAATATTCCAGCCTAGATAAAAAAGGTCTGTAAAGTTTTAACAGGGGGTTTGATCCCTGGTTTTAAGGGGTTTTCCCAAACCATCCGATGGGGTTTTAATAAATTTAAAAAAATCAGAAATACTACTATAAAAAATAATCAGAAAAAAAATTTTTAAAAAAAATTCCTGAGCCCCACACCAGATGGGTTTTTTAAACTGGTGTCCCAAAACCCCTTTTTCGGTTTATTTGTTTTTGGGGAAATTTTAATTTTTAATAACGGGGGGCCTTCTCTTAAAAGAAATGCCATACAGTCTCTTATGCATGTTGATGGTTTTCCCCCTCACCACCTTTAATAGACTGACCCTTCTCACCTTTAAACGGGGGATCTAAAAAGTGAAAAAAAAAAAGATAGGGGAAATTTTTTTTAAAGAGAAAATATTTTTTAAAAAGAGGGACAAGAAATATATACTGTATGCAAAAAATTTTCCCAACTGTACCAGCGACATAAGGGGGGGGGCCCTTTAATGTCCTAAGATAGGGCCCCCCAAACGACTTATTTCACACATACATTAATTACAAAAGGGAGCCTGGGTAACTTGTTTATAAGAACAAAGAAAAAAGGAACACTGGGAGGCCTACTGACCCACAAAGGGAGGTCCATGTCACCCCTGCTTTGACCAATGACCCGCCCAGTCAGGTCACTTCCCTTAAAAGGGGCATGTCATTTAAAACCCAGGTAAATTTTAGGGCCAACTCCCCAAACCCCCCCCTGTATTTATCTAACCTATTTTTTAAACTACACAATGTCTCCCGCTTCACCAAATACAACCTGTTCGAGAATAAAACAATCTCACCAATTAGTCATAACATATTTTCCATTAGGGCGTTATCTCTTATATAAATTTTGTAAAAATATTGGCAAGATTGTGTAAGATAACCTACCCCCTTTTAAGGAAAATGGATTTTGAATTAACTTTTTTGTTTTGCAAAAATCCCCAGATGAATAAGGCCTGTGCAACAGTATTATATTTCCAATATTTAGAGGTCAATGGCAGCTTTTTTTGGGCAACTTGCCACAGATATTGAGAAAGGGGGGGAAAAAGGGGGGTTGGTTTTATTTGGGCATCCCAAAAAATGGGGGAGCATGTTAGACTTTGGGGGTGGGGGAAGATAAGAAATAAAATATGATTTTGTTTGGGTTTTTAACCCCAAGGGTTAGCCACCCAGGATAATCCAAGAAACAGGAATTAGACGTCTTATTTCCAATGGGGTCCTCAACTTGTTCCCCGGGTACAACCCACACCAGTAGACTAACACCAAACCTGCTTACCCAGGTAATAGGGACAACAGATTTGGAAATTTAAAAAATATCTTTCTTACTACAAGTACATATACTGTCAAGGTATACAGGCCTAGCTGACATTAATGACAATATATAAGAACAAAGAAAAAAGGAACACTGCAGGGACTACTGGCCCATGAAAGGGAGGCCAATTTTCCCACCGACTTGCCTCCTTGACCTAGCAGGCTCACACACTTAAGGGAGGAGCAAGATTTGACCTAATAGCACAAGCTAGTCAGGTCCAACTCACACCCACCCACACACACTCTGTATTTATCCAACCTATTTTTAAAAATACAAGCTTAGTTTTTAAAATTTCCAGGGGTTTGTTCCATTCATCCACAACTTATTACCAAACCAAAGGGTTTTTATATCCTTCCTGAATCTAATTTTTTCCAATTTTAAAAACCCTTGCGTGAGTATTGTCAAACGAATTTTTAGATGCTATTTACATCCCCCTTTTTTTTAAATTTCCGTTTTACATTTAAACACCTCAATCATATTCCCCAATTCCCAACCTTCAGAAAATGCAGATTCGGGCCCCCAGTCTATCTTCATAGGGGAAAATTTCTGAAAAGGGATCAACTTTTTCATCCTCCTCTGTATTTTTCCGAGATTTTTTTTCCATTCTGTAACTGACCAAAACTGTGAGCATAATCTAAATGAGGCCTAACCAAAAATATATAGAGTTGAAGAAAACCCGGGACTTTTATTATTTATATTCTTGATATGAAGAAGGATTCTGTTCCTTTATTGGAACACTTATGCACTGCTGCTTGGTTTCAAAACTGCAACCCAGAACTCCCCAAAACCTTTTTTAATCAGTAATATTAAGATCACATTATTTAGTTTATATTTGGGATGGTTTTTTTCCTGTCCAACATTTAGAACTTTGCATTTGTCTATTAAACTGCATCCTAGGTCAATTCCCATTTGAATGAACTGAATAATTGAATGAATGAAAGCCCCTTTTTTTTGAGAGCCTTGGGTTTTGGGGTCAGTTTTGCCCAGGACACCCAAAGTCACTAACACCCAGGTACCCATTTTACTGAGGGGAAACAGACAACCAAAGAAACCCCCAAAGTTCACCTCGCGGGGAATCAAACCCCGACCCACCAGGGGAAGCGAGGCTTTAGCCACTAGGCCACTAAACACACCAATGTTTCGAGACGAGTGTTGCCCCAGGCAACGGACACCCTCAAGGGGTTTTTTATGACTACTTTTGGGAATTTGAGCAAGGTAATTTTTATGGAAGGATTCATGAACTGGTTACCAAGGCTCATCCTGAGGGGGAAACTAGTGCCAGCACTCTGGGAAAGGGGTGGCGATATTGCATTTTGGGGGGTAAATAATGGCACACCCGGGACAAAAGGCATGAGGATGGGAAGTTTTTATTTTCGGTCCCCCAAACCCTTTGGAAGTAAGGATATTAAAAAAATCATTAATTTTCAGATTTTTTTTACTGTTGTTTTCATTATTAAAATGTTTTTTGTTTACTGTATTAATACCATGTTTACTGTACCTAATAATTAGGCTCTAAACCTAAGTTTTAAAGGACCTCAAGGAAATGTCATGTTTTTTTTCTTATCCTGAAAATTTTAAATATGTTATTAAAATAAGACAATTGTAATCATCCAAATTGTGTAAAATTTTACACAATAAACTTTCCTAGCAATGAAAAACCCAACGGTCTGGTGGCCACAACAAAACCCCACAACGTGACCTCCTTTTCACCCTTTATTCTCCATTACCACCTCATTTTTACACACACAACCCTCAACACACTCTCCAACACCCCCTCCACATAACACGCCACAACAAACTCAAAATAAGCCCAACAAACTCCTAAATCTGTAAAAAATGAGAGGGGTTACCTGCCTGGGAAGGTGGACTAACAAGAGAGATAAAGCAACATGGCGGACCCAGGCTCGTCTGACTAAATAAATCCCTGCATCACTAAAAAACTTACTAAAAACTTTATTTAGGAAAGGTACACATAAGTACAATTATCATATGTGTAAATTACCTGGGAAACCAAAAAGTCAACCATCATGTATTTTTAAAAAAAAAATTTATTATTATTATTATTATTATTATTATTCAAAACTACATATTATTATATTATTTTGGTATGAAAAAATTATGTCTGCATATTATTACTTTTTAAATAGAGAACGCTGAACCAGTAGGGGTCAAAAGCGCCAGTGGTAAGTTCATTCAGGTTAGTAAAAAGTTTATTCAGGTATACACAAATACATTTACATAGATTATCATACATGGAGCATATTGAAACCTGGGATAACCCAAAAAAGTCAGACAGTGACTTACATTATTATTTTTAAATCAAGGGGGGCGCTAACCCGTGGATTATGCAGCGCCTGTGGGGGGATGGAAGGTATTCAGGTTTAAATTTCGGGGAACTGGAGCACAGACCCAAATTCCTTAGATCAAAAACCCCCTCACCAGCGTCGGAACCCCCCTTGGGGGGAAAATTTTAAGGATTTCATAATGCAGCATATTTTAAAAACCCCCCCGGAAAACCCCAAAAAGAGTCAAGTACTTTTTTCCCCCACTGGGGCCCTTTTTTATTATTGTTATAATAAAAAGGAGATAATATCCTATTATTATTCTATAAAGGAGATAATATCTTATTATACTAAAAAGGGAGATTTTTTTTAAATATAAAATAACATGTGTGTTAGCTAAAAAATAAAAATTTCCTCCCAAGGGAAAATTAAAGGACTCAATGGAAATAAGTCACTCTGTTGACTTTTTGGGTTTATCCTAGGCTCACAATTTTTGCTGCATGATGATAATGTATGTAAATGTATTTGTGTATACCTGAAAAACCCTTATTACTTTTCTGTCCTACATTCATTAGGTACCTTTTGGCCTCTTGAACTGGCTCTTTTGACTGGCTTTGCATGTGCGGGGTTTTTCCTTTCCCTTTATTGCGAAAAAAAAAAAGGGTTTTTGGAAGCCTGGCCACTGACTGTGGCCAGTTGTTTATTTTGTCTTCAACATTCAGCATATCAATTGTAATTATCCGGGCCCTCATTTCTCTTGGGCCCAGGTCCAGGATGAATCTTTACCATTTTGTTTGGGTGTTTTAAAGTCTATCTTTCTTTTTTTTGTAAAGGCAGAGTACCAGAAGAGCAAATAGTCCATAGACATTGTTTTGTATGTTGCCGGTACACCGGCCGGGTCTTTCCAAAAGGGACCCGGCACATAGACATTGCATAAGGGCGACATAGGTTTCCGAGCCTCAGAGGTGACACTGGTTTTCTGTAGAGGAACTTGCTGGCATTCCTTTTTTTATAAATGTTCCCTATGTTTCCTGACATGATGGGCGGGGATTCCCGATATTTTGGAAACTGAAATGATGGGTTCCAGGTACCCCTTTCATGGGGGAACATAGACATCAGGTGAAAAAAACACGCCCAATGTTTTTACCCTCGCTGGGAATTGAAAACCCGACCCCCCCGGGGAAGTAGAGCCCCCCACCAGCATCAAGGGAAACCCCCCAGGCCCAATGAAGACCCTTTAAACCCCGGGGAGATGGGGGAAATTTGTGCATCTTTTCTTTCACCTATTGTCCTTTTTTTCAATAAGCGCCGTCTCCCACCGAGGCAGGGTGACCCAAAAAGAAAAAAAATCCCAAAGAAAAAACTTTTTTCATCATTCAACACTTTCACTCAACAAATCAGTCTTTTCAGGGGCGCCAATACAAAAGTAGAATAGTCCCCTCCCAGCTGTCACTATTCCAGACCCCTCCTTTTAAAATGGGGATTTTCTTCCCATTTCCAGGGCTCAAGTTAACTAAATCAATTAACTGGTTTCCTGAATCCCTTCCCAAAATGTTACCCTGCTCACACTAACAGCTCGCAGGTCCCCAAAAACCCTTCATCTCCATTCACCCTATCTAACACCTCACACATGCTTGCTGGAAGTCCAAGCCCCCGCCCACAAACCTCCTTTCCCCCCTTTCCCTCCAAACTTTCTAGGCCCCCACCCCCCCTTCCTTCCCTAAGATTTATACGCTCCAAGTATTCTACTTTGATCCCTTTCTCTAAATACCCAAAACCCCCTCAAAAACCCCCCTTCAGCCCTCTGACAAATACTTTTAGTAACCCACACCTTCTCCTAATTTTTACATTCGAATTTTCTGCAAAATTTTTCACCCCAAAATTTCCCTTTTGACAGGACATCTCCACTGCCTCCAGCCCCCCCCTGCAGATTTTCAACCCATGCTTCACACCCATATAAGAGTGTTTAAACCCCATACTTTTGACATTCCCTTCTTTTCCTCCATGCATAAATTTTTTTTCCACAGAACCCCCAAACCCCCACCTCACCTTTTTCCCCCTTCATCAATTCTATGGAACCCCATCCTTCATAAACCCATCCGCTGACACGCAACTCCCAAATATCTGAAAACATTTATTTTTTCCAAATCCCTCTCCAATGTGATATCCAATTTTTTTTTTTTAAAACGTTTGATACCCTCATCACCTTACTCTTTTCTAGTTCATTTTAACTTTCTTGTTTACACACCTCCCAAACTCGTCCACTAACCTTTTTAACTTTTCTTTTGAATCTCCCATAAGCACATATCATCGCAAAAGTAATGTGTCAACCCCCATTTTGCATTTAATTTCCATAATTTTAAACCCACCCTCCCCCAAAACCTAGCATTTACTTCTTTTTCAACCCCATAAAAATATATTAAACAACCATGGTGACTTTTAACATCCCTGTCTAAGACCTACTTTTTGGGGAAAAATCTCCCCCTCCACACACCCCAACCTGAGCCTCAATCCTCTAAAAACTCTTTACAGCCTTGAACTTCACCTATTCCATACACTTTAAAATTTGCCCCATTGCCCCCATCCCTCTATCTAGCCTTTTTCTAAATCAATAAAAACTTCTCTACCTTTATCTAAATTGTTCAATATGTTTACTGTAAACACTTGATCTACACATCCCCCACCCCCTAAAGCCTCCTTGCTCATCTGCAATCCTACCCCTTTTCTTACCTCTAATTCTTTCAAAAAAACCCTGCCAACACTTTACCTGGTATACTGTAAACTTATTCCCATAATTTTTACACCTTTTTTTTCCCCCCTTTCCCCTTTTTATAAAAGGGAAATATACATGTTCTGCCACCCCGGGGCCTTCCCCCTTTTTTAAAATTTTTTAAAAAAAAACCAACCACCCAACACTATATCCCCCGTTTTAACATTTTGTCATGATCCCATCAATTCCAGCGTTTCCCCCCTTTATTTTACGAACCTCAGCACCTCCCCCACTCACATCCTGCTCTTTTCACTCCCAAATGATTTTTACCCCCTGGCCGTTTGGAAATTACTGCCTCCCTTTTTTTCGACAAAGTTCCTCAAAATATTCCCCCCATCTACCCCCTACCCTTTAGCACCCCATCTACTAACTCCCCACTCTGTTTTTTAAATGACAAACCATTGTTCCCCAGGCTTCCCTTTTTTTTCACTCCAAAAAAAATTTTTTGTTTTCAAAAATTTCTTGACAGAGCCTCTCCCATTCTTTCATCTCTCTTCTTTTGCACTCTCACCCTCTTCACCTTTTTTCTCCCCAATACTCTGCCTTTTATTAACACTTCTTTTTTTTAAAAAACCCCTCATAAAATACCTTTTCTTTATCCCCCCTTTACTTTTTCATTCCACCACTCCTCCCTTTTTCCCCCTGCACCCACCCCCCTATAGCCACAAACTTCTGCCCCACATTCTTACTGATTTTTAAAACTATCCCAACTCTCTTCCCCCCACTACTCAATTTTCACTAGCCCACCTTTCCAAAGTTGCTTATATCTCACCAAACTTCCCCCCCCTTAGTTTCCTTTCCTCTTCTTACTTGTGTTGCCATTTTTTTTGCCCCATCTCCTTTTTTTTAACTGAGTAAAACCAAATAATGATCTGATATACCCCTTCCCCTCTATAAAATGTCATCCTTTTACCTAGCAGAAATTAGGTCCCGGGATGCTAGCTGTTTTATGTCAAATCCTGCAGAAGAGAAGCAAGGCCCCCCAGGGGAAAAAACCACAATGCTTTCTGCTTTGCCCTGGATTACTAACTCTTCATGAATAATTACCCTTAGTTTTAAAAAATATGTTAGGTAAACAGAAAATGACTACTTAAAAAGATAATTACTGCTGATGTTTTACTCCCAGCAGTTTTCGGCCAATGCAGAGAATAGAGAATGCATAGGTTATAGTAACAGCAGCAGTGGAAGGGGATTTTGGTGCACAATATTTAATTCACCCCCTTTCCCACTACGCTTTTCCTGTATTCCCCCTATAGACTGACTAGAAAAAAAAAGGGTGACCCCAAAACCTATTTGAATGCTTTTCTCTAGTTCCACCATCACTTAATATAATTGTACACTGAATTACAAATGCCACCTTCAAGAATGCTCCCCCTTTGGATTACCTTTACATACCATGTCCATGTACTGACAGAGAATCCTTCCTCCGTAACCAGGGTTCAAAAAAATGAAAAAATAAAGGCAAGGGCTAGAACTCCATTCTCCTGAAAATTACTAAATGTGAATTTTTGTTTCTTCCAAAGGGGTCACCCTGTGTTGGTGGGAAACTGGTGTTAAAAAAAAGTTTTGGGAGAGAAACTACCGGGTGTTTTTCCATTTATAAAGAATTCATAAAAATTTTCAGGTCTTTCAATAAACATTTACCATGTGCAGCTAAAAAAAAATTACACTGGTCTTTTGAGTCAAAAACATTAGTGTTTTACAGGAGTATTTTTATTTCATAGGGGGAAGCACAAAACCCATAGGAGTCATACAGCCCCTCTAATTTATGGCCGGATTTTTCACCAGCTTTGTTTTCCCACTCCTCTTTCCTCAAAATTTGCTAAATGGAAATTTTTTCATTCGGGGGGGGAAACCCACGGCCATATAGCACCTAGGGATGGGGAAGGCATTCTTTTGACCCAAGGGAAAGGGAAAGATATGTCCCATTCCTTGGGATCAAGGGCCCTCACGGGCCCGATGAACCTCCCGGGGGGTCAACAGACAAGAAACTGTAGTTACTGAAACAATATAAATTTTAATCTCAAATTTATTTTTATTTGATGGGTAAACACTAAACACAAAAGGATCATACAGCTCTAGAAATAGGAAGAAATCGGGTTTTGCTCAAAAAAAGGGAAGGAACTCATTAAAGGGGAAGGGAAAAAGGGGGTAATTATTAAAAAGGGGAAGGAATTTATTAAAAGGGGAAGGTAACTTATTAAAAAGGAAAGGGTAACCTTAGAAAGGGAAGGAATTATTAGAAAGGGGTAATTATTAAAAAGGGGAAGGTAACTTATTAGAAAGGGAAGGTAATTTATTAAAAAGGGGAAGGAAACTTATTAAAGGGGAAGGTAACTTATTAAAAAGGGGGAAGGTAACTTATTAGAAAGGGAAGGTAATTTAAAAAAGGGGAAGGTAACTTATTAAAAAGGGGAAGGTAACGAAAGGGAAAGGGTAATTATTAGAAAGGGAAGGTAACTTATTAAAAAGGGAAGGTAACTTATTAAAAAGGGGAAAGGGAACTTATTAGAAAGGGAAGGTAACTTATTAAAAAGGGGAAGGTAACTTATTAAAAAGGGGAAGGTGGAAAAAAAAAACTAAGAGAAGGGTCCCGTTTTTAAAATTCTTAGAAGGAATCCATTAAAAAATTTATTTCTTAAAGAAAAAGGACTTTAGGGGTCTTTTTTGAAAAAATAACTTAAAAATTAAAAATAACTTCATAAAAGGGGGGAAGAGACCAAACCGGGACTGATAAGTGATCCTTTTTAAACGCGCCCAACCGGGGGTTTTTCATCACACTGTCAGCTGGGGGAAAAACCATGGGGGCCCGTTCAAAAAGGGCCATTATACTGCTTTTTTTTATTTTTCCATTTGTCGGGATTTTATACCATTTATTTCGAAAAGGGAATAACTTCATTAGAAAGGGAAGGTAACTTCATTAGAAAGGAAGGAACTTCATTAGAAAGGAAGGTAACTTCATTAGAAAGGGAAGGTAATTTTATTAGAAAGGAAGGTAACTTATTAGAAAGGGGGGGTAACTTCATAGAAAGGGGAAAGGGAACTATTGAAAAAGGAAGGTAATTTGAGAAAGGGAAGGAACTTCATGAGAAAAGGGAAGGTAATATAAAAGGGAAGGTAACAGAGAAAAGGGAAAGGGAACTTCATGGAAAAAGGAATTCTGGGGAA
>WNWK01037236.1:0-18641 GCA_009830355.1 Cherax destructor | reverse complement strand
GAGGAGACAAGGAAGGAAAAGCGGGCAAAAGGGGAGGGGGGAAGTGGCAGACAGCCCGTAGTGTGGAAGATTTTGGTTTTTCCCTATATTCATCTTTTGGGTAAATTTTAAATAATTGTGTAATAAAATATGATATTTGACCCTCTTAAAAAATTTGGTAGGGGGGGGGTGGTTGAGCTGCTAGTAATGCGGGGGGAGACGCCATGTTGAATTTAAATGTGGGGGCTGGTCGGAATTTTGCCCCCAGGAATTTGGTTTTTCCCAGCCCCGGGGGGTGTTTCGGCCTGAATTTGTAATGGGAAACCCCTTTAATGTCCTCTCCTGAAAATGGGTCAGAATTTGTGGGACCTAAAGGTTAATTTGGGTGAACAAAAAAATCGGACATCACTAAAGAAAAAAGTACCCTAGTCTTTGCTTTTTAGAACTCTCAAATTACAACTTCAAATACAATCAAGAGGACGGGGTGTGGGTCCTCTCTTGGTTTTTGGGATTTTTGCATTCTTTTTGCATGCTAGAACTCTAGACTGTGAGTGAGCTTTGGGTTCACCCCTCCAGCGCTTGGAAAAAATGAAAAAAAATAGTATACACCCGTAAAAAAAGGAAAGGGGTATTTTAATTACCGAGTATACTTTAAAGGGGGGCCTTTTTAAAGGGGGGGCTCCTTGTCAAAAAAAAAAGGGGTATCTTTGGGTTGGACCTCTTAGTCTTCTTCCTCAGACCAACCTATTCCCCCCCAACCCCCCCTCCTCTTTTTTTCCTTTCCTCCTCCTCCTCCTCCCCCATCCCCCCCTTATTTCCTTCCCATTTTTACCCTGGGAGCTTCTCTCCACGGGCATTCTAGTTCTAGGTGGGGGAAGAGGGAAAGTGGCCCAACCCCTTTCCCCGTTGGGTTCTTGGCGGTGGTGTATTTTCCCGTGGAATCTGGATCGCCTGGGGTTCCCCCGACCCCCGGTCTCCCGGGGGGGGGCCCCGGATTTTTCGGGCGGGGGTTTGTATCTCTGGAGCCCCTTTATTCGGGGGTGGTGGTCAGGGGCAGAAATGCTTTGTGGTGGATATCTGGCCCCCCTCGTCCCCCCGGGGTGGCGGGGGGATGGGGGCCAACTATCCCGTTTTTGGTTTACTGGCATGAAGGGTGGGTAACAGGGGTTTCCCCGACATCTCCCCCCGTGCGGTTTTTGGGGTCTTTTTGGGGGTGGAGGGTTTTGCCCCCTTTTTTCCTTCCCAGGAGTTTCCCTCCATTCCCCCCTTTTTTTTGTTTTTTTTATTTTATTTTATTTTCTTTTTTTTTAAAAAACAAAAGAAAAGTCTAACCATGGATCCCCCTAACCCGTGAACTCCCCCGGGGGCCCCCTTCTTGATCCGCCCCTGGTTCTGACCCTGGGGTTTGGAAAACCCTTGGCCCAACCCTCTCAAAACCCCTGTACCTCTTGCTGGTGGGTTCGTCACCTGCTTAAAGGTTTGGGGGGTTCCCGTTTCCTCATTCATCTAAAACAAGCTCGTCACACCCCTCCCTTAAATGCTTTTTCCACCCCTACTCAATGGAAAAAGTTTTTTACTCTAAAAGCCCTTTTCCTAATACCTATTTTTCCCGATCATGGTAAAATTGGGCCCCCATTTTAAAAAACCCCCGGAAACGGGGAATTATTAAAGTATAATTTTGAAAAGTGCTTGTGGAAGTGTATTTTTGGGGGGGCCCCAAAATAGACTGTCTAAATGACTTTTTTTCTTGGGAAGAAAATTCTTTTCCCGGTAATGGCATGGCCCGGGGCTTCTGCAATAAATTTTTTTTTAAATTCCCGGGGTTCCACTGTATTGGAAAAAGCTCCCCGTCATGGGGTAAAATATCTCTTTTTCATGCTCCCCAAGGGGCGGCACTTGCATCACCCCGGTTAGAATTTTTAAAGTTTTGGATTTTCCCCCTGACGACAATAGATTCTATTTACCCTTTGAAAAACATCTTTTCCTCAATTCTTGTGGTGGATTTTAACCCATTGTTTAAGGGAAATTTTCAGAAAATATGGTGATGACTTTTGGAAAAGCAAACCCGGGAACTCCTATCCAAAGGGTTGCCCTTTTTCTCCTCCCCAAAAAGTGAACCGTTACCCCTTCCCCAATATAGCTCTTTTTAACATTCAAAATTTAATAAACTTCCCTTTGGTTTTAATTGCGGGCCCAACTTTTTCAAGTTCGGGTATTACCCCGCAACAGTGTGGAAATTTTTTTGGCTTTTTGGAAAAATCCAGCAAAATATTGTTTTCCCTTGGGCTGAATGCCCAGTCTGTGGTGCCTTTAAATTGGTCCTTTTATAATCTACCCCCTCTTCCCTTAACTGTCATGGGGGCTCACCCACCCATTCTGCCGTTGTCAGGTTTACCTGAATGGTGGAAATCCGTTGTCTAAAAAGGGGCCCGGGCTTCTCATATGCTAGGGCCCGTCTCATCACGCCTTAAAGGGAGACCCCTGTGTTTCCTATTCTCCCATTGCTAAACGTCGCCCCATTTCCCTGGGGCCCCAATTTCAGGCCTTTTTGGTTTTTTCCCAGCATCCTCAATCACCCCGTCTCAGATCCTTTTGCTGTTCTTGGCTCCAAGGTCCCCCTTCATCCCAACTGTCCACATCCTTCCTCTCTCCCTTTTTCCCCAGTTCTTTCTACGCCCTCATCCACCCCCCTAAGTTTTAGCGCCCCCACCCCTTCTCATAAGTCCAAAAAATCCCCCTTGCCCAATTCTTTAAAATTGATTAAGTTTTTGTGTGGAGGTTACCCCCCTCGTTCTTCTTCATCCCCTTTCCCCCCCCAAGTTCCTTCCCCCTTTATATCCCCTTTCCCCCGGGCCCCTTCCACTCCCGTCCCCTCTCGGCCCCCTTTGACAGTTTACTCTTCTATCTCCTCCCCTCTCTTTTGTACGGGCTTGTCTCCCCATGGTTGCCCCCTCCTTCCATTTTTTAATTAGTCCCACATTCTGCATCTTTGTCTTCCAAAAACTGGGCCTTTTTGCAAATTTTTCCAAATCTGGAACGTTTATGGACACCCCTTTTTCTGGTTCCTCCTCCCCTCTCTTCTCCTCCACCCCCCCTTCCTTCACAGCGTCCCTCTTTCTCTCATTACGATCTTCCCTCCCCACGTGGACTTTTTTAACCCCAGTCCATGAACCCTAACTTTTACTTCTATCCTTTTTCTCTATAAATCATGGCATTTTCAGTGGAATATCGAGGCCTCAGAGATCCAGGGTGAACTTCCCCGGTTTTCTTCCCCGTTTTTGGGCTGTTTTTAAAGGGGCCTAAATTACAATCTGCTGTTTTTCCGGCCCTTTTCAGGCTATGATTTGTTGTATTCATTAATTCTTTTTTTTATGGAAACCTTTTTGGGAAATGCTCTTTCACTGGTGTTCCATACCCGTCAAAAACTATGTTATTCTTCTCTACATTTACCGCAACCCATCCACTTGGGGTGGTATACCTCTTTTCTTTTTCTCCTTTTTGGGGGATTTTCTATCCCCGTTTTTATTTTTGGTTTCTTCCTTTCCCCACCCCCTTTTCTTCTTCTTTTCGCACCCCTTTCTCTGGGAGGGTCCCTGTGACTCCCGTGGGGATTCCCGTTGGAATCATTTCTTGCTTCTCTCCCCCCCCATGTTTTAAAAAGGGCTCCCACCCAATCCTCAGAAATCATTCTTTCTCCCCAAAGATCTCTCCATCTGTCTCCCTCCCGCAGTCCCCTTGCCCCCTGGTCTGTCCCCCCGGACTTGTGGGATCATTTCCCAATCATCCTTAAGTCCCTTTTTTTTTCACCCCCCTTTGCCCACCCCCGCAATTTGAAAGGGAAAAAGGGGTTTACCCCACAATCCTTCCATGTATAGGATTATTACAGATGTTTGTAGACGCACTTTATTTGTTTGTCCCCCCTGCTTACTTGCCCCTTTTCTCTTCGTCTACATTCACTCCTGTTTTCCCCTTCAGCTACCATCTATATGTTCATGGGCATCCCCCTTTCCCCTACCCCTTGGGAAGTTCCGGTCCGTGTCTCTTCTATTCCTCTTGGCGAAAGCCCGCCACCTACGGCGGCTTCCCCTTTTTTCTAAACCACTTCTCATTCTCATTCCCATCCCATGCGTCGGATTCGCGCAGTTTTCCGACAGCGTCGTGCAAGGGCATCTATTTCTCTCGGCTAGCATATTTATGGCTGAATTGTATGCCATTCTTGGGGCACTTATCCGTATTGCATCTATGCCTGTATCACCATTTGTGGTCGTTTCAGACCCCCTTAGTGCTTTACAGGCTATCTGTAAATGATACACCTCACCCCTAGTTCTTCGTATCCACATTGGTTACGCTGTATCTCTAGCAACCACAAAGATATTGTTTTTGTTGGGTCCCTGGTCATGTTGACATACAGGCCAATGAACAGGCAGACACTATAGAGGTGTTCCTTTTACAGACTATTTTGCGGTCATTGCTACCCACCTTCGCACCCTTGGCAACAGCACTGGTCTGACCTGCTAAATAACAAACTTCATTCTATTAAACCGAGTATAGGTTTCTGGCCTTCTTGTCACCAATGTCGAGGTTGGGAGACTACACTCTCCCGTCTTTGCATTGGCCACACTCGTCTTACACATGGGTATCTCATGGAGAGGCTCCCTGCTCCTCTCTGTGAGCATTGTCAGGTTCCAGTGTCTGTTCAACATATTCTGTTGGACTGTCCACTTTATCAACGAGCACGCAGAATTTACCTCCAACGGCGTCTTCGCTCTGCGGCCCTTTCTTTACCTTCCTTCTTGCTGATGGACCCTCCTTTAATCCTGACTCTCTCATTGACTTTTTGACAGAAACTGACTTACTACACAAACTCTGAAGATTATACCTCTGGCACCTCCCTCAGTCCCTTCTACCTCGATGTCTTACTACCCTCTTTCCTTGCACTATCCACTGTACTCCATACCCTACTAATCATCCATCTCCCGCTTACAATCTATTCTCCCTGCATCCTGTTCTACACTGCCATTCTGTATGACCCTTATGGTTTAGAGCTTCTTTTTATTATAATAATAATAATTTTCCACCCTGAAATGTATCACTCATCAGTTCAGGAAAGCCAGTGCTATAACCTATATTGCCAGGCACACCACCTAAAGGGTACAAGACGACACAGAACATCCAGACCATGGGAAAACCTGGGTAGCCAAAGCCACTCCAGAGAGAGAGGTTTTTTAGCGCCAGGAAGGAAAAAAAGCTGGCAGGAAATGACAGAAATCGTACACCAACTGTAATCATTTCTGGAGTGGAACCACAGTCAATGGCCTCCACTCCAGAACAACAGATATTAGTGCCAGGAAAAAAAGACCCCTCCCCATACCACCAATCCAACGACATTCATCTTTGCAAATATACAGGGTCTAAAGCCAGCAACAAACAAAAAGATACCTTACATCCATGGACTGCTTACAGAGTCAAATGCAATGTTTGCGGCTTTCACAGAGACCCACATATAGGATCACTTGTACAATGAAATATCAATCCCTGGCTACAACCTATACAGATGTGACAAAGTGAACAGGCAAAAGGGGGGGTTGGCCTGTATATCACAGAGTCACTTATATGCTCAGAACTACTAAATGCCTCAAATGATGTAGTTGGAGTTTTAGCAGTAAATATCGAGAATCAAAACCTGGTCATCGTGGTTGTATACAAGCCTCCAGATGCAACGTCCCAACAATTCCAAGAACAGCTTCTAAAAATTGACCACTGTCTGGAAAACCTTCCAGCTCCTGCCCCCAACATCTTGCTCCTAGGGGACTTCAACCTAAGGCACCTAAAATGGAGGAATATTGCAAATAATGTGGTAGCAGAGATAACACCAGGAGGCAGCTCAGATGAAAACTCGCACACACACAAGCTTTTAAATCTCTACACCAAATTCACCTTAAACCAGCAAATAATAGAGCCTACAAGATTGGAGAATACGCTGGACATCATTTTCACTAAATGATGATCTGATACGAAAAGTAATCATATCAAAAACGATATACTCAGATCACAACATAATAGAGGTCCAGACATGTATGAGGGGGCCCCAGATCGACAAAATGTGATCAGTTGCGAGGGAGCCTTCTCCAATTTCAACTTCAATAACAAAACATAAGGTGGGACCAAGTAAACCAAGTCCTAAATGATATAAAATGGGAAGATAGCCTAAGCATCATGGCTCCTAACCTATGTCTAGAACAAATTAACTCTGTGGCACTTGAGGTTTGCTCAAGGCAAATTTCCTTAAGGAAAAGGAGAAGATGTAAACTAGAAAGAGAGAGGCGCTCCCTATACAGGCGAAGGCAAAGAATAACATAGCGGCTACAAGAGGCCAGTATATCTGAAATACGTAAGGAGGCACTGGTCAGAGAAATAGCAAACATCGAATTAAAACTAAAGGAATCTTACAGGAATCAAGAAACGCGGGAAGAACTAAAAGCCATAAATGAAATTGAAAGAAACCCAAAGTATTTCTTTTCTTATGCGAAAACAAAGTCGAGAACAACATCCAGTAATGGGCCCCAACTAAAACGAGATGGGTCCTACACAGATGACAGCAAGGAAATGAGTGAGTTACTAAAGTCACAGTATGACTCGGTTTTTAACGAGCCGCTAACCAGACTGAAAGTTGAAGACTTAAATGAATTTTTTATGAGAGTGCCACAGAACCTGGTAGACGCAAGCGTATCTGACATTACCCTGACGCGACATGACTTCGAAAAGGCGATAAATGACATGCCCATGCACTCCGCTCCATGCCCTGTTTCATGGAACTGTGTTCATCAAGAACTGCATATACCAACTACTTTTAACATCCTATGGAGAGGGAGCATGGACACTGGAGTCGTCCCGCAGTTACTAAAAGCAACAGACATAGCCCCACTCCACAAAGTCGGCAGTAAAGCAATAGCAAAGAACTACAGACCAATACCTGGAGTCTACCTGGAGAGAATTCCAGGGGTCAACGCCCCGCAGCCCGGTCTGTGACCAGGCCTCCTGTTGGACCAGAGCCTGATCAACCAGGCTGTTACTGCTGGCCGCACACAGTCCAACGTACGAACCACAGCCCGGCTGATCAGGTACTGACTTAAGGTGCCTGTCCAGTGCCTGCTTGAAGACAGCCAGGGGCTTGTTGGTAATCCCCCTGATGTATGCTGGGAGGAACTTGAACAATCTTGGGCCCCTCACACTTATTGTGTTGTCCCTCAACGTGCTAGTGGCACCCCTGCTCTTCATTGGGGGGATGTTACATCGCCTGCCGAGTCTTTTGCTTTCATAGGGAGTGATTTTTGTGTGCAAGTTTGGTACTAAGCCCTCGAGGATTTTCCATGTGTATATAATAATGTATCTCTCCCGCCTGCGTTCTAGAGAGTACAGGTTTAGGAACTTCAAGCGTTCCCAATAGTTGAGGTGGTTTATCGCACTTATGCGTGCGGTGAAGGTTCTCTGCACATTTTCAAGGTCAGCAATTTCACCCGCCTTGAAAGGTGCAGTTAGTGTGCAGCAATATTCCAGCCTAGATAGAACAAGCGATGTGTAAAGTGTCAACATGGGCTTGGCATCCCTGGTTTTGAAGGTTCTCATTATCCATCCTGTCATTTTTCGAGCAGATGGAATTGCTACATTGTTATGGTCCTTGAAGGTGAGATCCTCTGACATGATCACTCCCAAGTCTTTGACATTAGTTTTTCGATCTATTGTGTGGTTGGAATTAGTTTTGTACTCCGATGAGATTTTAATTTCTTCACGTTTTCCGTATCTGAGTAATTGAAATTTCTCATCATTGAACTTCATATTGTTTTCTGCAGCCCATTTAAAGATTTGGTTTATGTCTGCTTGGAGTCTTGCAGTGTCTTCAACGGTGGACACTGTCATACAGATTCGGGTGTCATCTGCAAAGGAAGACACAGCACTGTGGCTTATATCCCTGTCAATGTCTGATATGAGGATGAGGAATAGGATGGGAGCAAGTACTGTGCCTTGTGGAACAGAGCTTTTCACAGTAGCTGCCTCAGACTTTACTCTGTTGACTACTACTCTTTGTGTTCTACGTGTTAGGAAATTATAGATCCATCTACCAACTTTTCCTGTTATTCCTTTATCACGCATTTTGTGTGCTATTACACCATGGTCACACTTGTCAAAGGCTTTAGCAAAATCTGTGTATATAACATCTGCATTCTGTTTATCTTCTAGAGCATCCAGGACCCTGTCATAGTGGTCCAGTAGTTGGGACAGACAGGAGCGGCCTGCTCTAAACCCATGCTGTCCTGGGTTGTGCAATTGATGGGTATCAAGATGGGTGGCGATCTTGCTTCGTAGAACCCTTTCAAAGATTTTTATGATATGGGACGTTAGCGCAATTGGTCTGTAGTTCTTTGCTATTGCTTTACTGCCCCCTTTGTGGAGCGGGGCTATGTCTGTTGTTTTTAGTAGCTGCGGGACGATCCCAGTGTCCATGCTCCCTCTCCATAGGATGTTAAAAGCATGTGATAGGGGCTTCTTGCAGTTCTTGATGAACATGGAATTCCACGAGTCTGGGCCTGGAGCGGAGTGCATGGGCATGTCATTTATTGCCTTTTCGAAGTCATTTGGCGTTGTGATGATGTCAGAAAGGCATGCGTCTGTCAAGTTCTGTGGCACTCTCATAAAAAAATAATTTAGGCTTTGTGCGCTAACGTCCCATATAAAAATCTTTGAAAGGGTTCTAAGAAACAAGATCGCCACTCATCTAGATAACGATCAATTACACAATCCAGGGCAGCATGGGTTTAGAGCAGGTCGCTCCTGTCTGTCCCAACTACTGGACCACTATGACAAAATCCTGGATGCTCTAGAAGATAAACAGAATGTAGATGTTATATACACAGACTTTGCAAAAGCCTTTGATAAGTGTGACCATGGTGTGATAGCACACAAAATGCGTGATAAAGGAATAACAGGAAAAGTTGGTAGATGGATCTATAATTTCCTAACAAGTCGAACACAAAGAGTAGTAGTCAACAGAGTAAAATCAGAGGAGGCTAAGGTGAAAAGCTCTGTTCCACAAGGCACAGTAGTACTCGCTCCCATTCTGTTCCTCATCCTTATATTGGACATAGACAGGGATATCAGCCACAGTGCCGTGTCTTCCTTTGCAGATGACACCCGAATCTGCATGACAGTGTCCACCATTGAAGACACTGCAAGACTCCAAGCAGACATCAACCAAATCTTTAAATGGGCTGCAGAAAACAATATAAAGTTCAATGATGAGAAATTTCAATTATGTCGGGTGGGTCTTGGGAGAGATATATAGGTTGTCAAAGACACTCCTTGTAAGGATGGTTACGATATATTTACAGTCTGTGAGGAGAGATCCCAGCCCCCGTCTGTTCAGCTTGTATGTCTATGACTTGTGAGCGAGGACGCCTATGCGTCGCTATGCACAGGCGCTGAGCCTCTGACGTCAGCGGGTATCGTGACGTCACACGCAAAGGGACCAGCTGTATAACTAGGATGAATGCTGATACACTACACAAGTGTATATATGATACTGACACGACAGCTCGGCCATGTTATCGTATGACGTCTCGGCATACTAGACAACTCTATAGGCTGAACAGACAGGTGGTACTGGGTGAATCTATACAATAGCAAACACATTATAACTTAGAACTAATCAAGATTAATCTTACTATCGCACTTCTTGAGTTAATGGTACTTAAGAGGATGTTAATGGATCTAGATATAAACATTATATATATTACAATTACAATTTGCAAATTTGATCGATCAATCGATGTGTATTCATGCACTCTACGGCTTCTGAGGAAGAATAAATATTTACAGGGAAGAAGTTTTAACAGGAAAGATAAACTCGGCGCACACGGGTTATACTGTTAAAACTCAGAACTCGGAGAGAACTTGAACACACAAAAATCTTACTAGATACTAGAAATCTGATAACAAAACACACAGTCAATAATGTCAGTTCTAGTCTGGATTTTCTAATTTTCTATCTTTAGCTCACAACTTATGATCACTTTCCTACTGAAGGAATGAACAAACTCAGTATTGATTAACTTATAATCACTTTCCTACTGAAGGAACGAACAGGCTCGGTGGAGTGGATGGATCTCTCCCCAGTTGAAATAGTTAGCTCAATAACACAAAGTATGAGCAAAGAAGAACGGCTCTCACTATCTCTTACTGCAGGTAATAAGTACTCGACACACAACACTTTACTCTGCAAAGGCTTACTGTCAACTGGAAAGATCACTATCTGGAACACGAGGGACAACAACTGGCACTCTAGTGAATACACTAGCAACAGAAACGGCTTTCTGTAATTGCTTTTGCATCAGCGAGAGATGCTATAACTCATTCAAATAGTCTTTCTTCATCAAAGCGTCCCCTGGAGAGGAACTACTACTTGAACTAGCAACATTGCAAGGATAGACTCAGTACTCAAGGCGGTCCGGGATACCTCCGGCACCCTAGGCATCTGAACGCTATCTTGCATGCAAGATATTGTAGGGACTGAGTTCCAGAGTGACAGTACTATTACTAGTGCCTTGACCGCTCGGCAACGTTAACAAATAGAACACATACTTTCTACAAGAACTAATCTGAACTTCACATTCCGCATCACTCTGGCAATTCTCTGATACAAGCTGGAAGAACAAACACATTGCTCAAAGGCTAGAGACTTTCTATCAGACAGTAAGGGACGATGAGAACTTTTTACTGACTCATTATCATTATAACTCTGAATAGTAGCACACACAGTATTATCGCACGAATTTACTTGAGCATCATTGCCTTGACTGGCAGCAAACACATTAGTACGACTTGATTTTACTGGAGACATGACTGAGCAATTAAACGAGAATTGAAATAAAGCAAAATTAACACAAGTATATGGCACAATATTACTTAACTGGAAGGAATTGTTAACTATTCTGCACAAGTAACTATGAATAACTGCACAATAACACTAAAGAAAAGATAACTCACTGAAAATTGACTTGGCAAGAAAATTCAACACACTAAAATAAGAACAATCTAGCTTTACTTGAGCTAACTGCAAAATGAGTTTTCTTTTCTTTTAAATATCAACAAAATTGCAACACAATAAAAAGAATGAAATGCACAACTAATTAAAAGAATTCAATAATGGTTATGGCAATAGTAACAATCTGATAAAACAATTCAATAGAATTATTCACTGGCAAAAATTTAAAGTAACTTTACTGCTTGAATCACTTAGAAAGTTCACTGGAATATTACTTATTACACTTAGGAAATGACAAGTTACTTGAGCAATTAAACACAACAAAATTGATGAAACAAAAATTGAATACTGGCGAATTTAATTTACACAAAATCAATTTCAGGAGTGATTGATTGATAAAAATCACACTGGCATAAATTATTTGCACACCACACAAAGATATTAGAAATAAAACAGTTTGAACACTCTTACTCTTAATTGCAAGCAAAGCAAAGTAACTCAATGAAACAGTTACTGGAACAATTTACTAAGAACACTGACTTTAAACAAACTTAAGAGTGAATTTGTTCAACAACACATGAAAGCAAATGAAAATTAATGACAATAAAATGGTTTTAACACTTACATTAGCTGGAAGATACTCATCAAAGGCACAGATCAGATAACTTACTGCTTATACAAAGTCATGCTCTTGTTGACTATAAATATATATATATTTATTGGAGCAAAATAATATCTTCAGTAAATTATTTCTCTAGTCTGCAAAATGAAGGCACATTAGCACTATACAAAAAAGAACAAGTACACAAAACAATATTGGGTGCAATGGGAATAATTACACTGACTGCAACACATAAGAATTAGCAGGAATATTACTGTTAAAAGGTTAAAAATTGCTTGGAGGAGAAAACAATATGTAGTTACTGGGGGCAAGCAAAATTAATTAATTACACAATTAACATTAACAAACAAGGGTAAAGGAATAAAAATGATAACTCTGGGATAGAACACTTGGTGGAAAACAAAAATTAACAAGAAAAATAAATTAAGCAACACATGGACAATGCTGGGGAAAAAAAAAAAAAAAATATTTTAAAATTACTACTTGGTGGAATATTGGAACAGTAGATTACTTTAACAAAACTGTACTTACTGCATACTTAGTAACACAACGAAATTCACAGAAATTATAATGCAATAATTAACAAGAGACAATACTAGTGAAATCAAAAATTAATGCAAATAATTAATTTAACACAGAACACTTCCCAGGATAACTCAAAATTTCTGTAACTGGCAAAAATGTCTCAACACACGGAATTGTCTATAGATTATCTGAAAAATAAAACAACAACACAGTAATTGTCTCTAGGGTTTAAAACTTGACTGAAGCGTGGTATAGTGGTGGTGGTGATGGTGGTGGAGGATGGTGGTCTGGTCCACTCGTTGATAACTTGAATGTGCATAAACCGATGAACTACGAACCAGGCTTTCTAAAGTTGGCACAACAGTTCAGAAGAAACACACTCAAGACGCTCGACCTGATTTGTAGCTAATAAACTGCTTGCAGGACCCAGTTAAGGGTGAAATAATCCACACTTAATGCTTTGTGTGGGTGGAGACACGTGGTTAATGGTGCCCACCTTAGCGTGGGTGGTGGTGGGGGGCTGGGAGGAGTAGGCTAGGCCTACACCGCTTCCCGCGTGCCTGTGGCTTACGCCGTTTATATGAACACACTTGAATTTAACCCAGGGTGGCTTGAATAACCCAGGATACCACAGGGATGGTATTGTCACTCAGAACAGCAATACACTGGAGAACAAGGGCGATATAAATGCGTAACTCACGTGGCTTACTTCTCAGACAGCAGAGTGGCTTGCTGGCTTAGTAGAATATTTTCACACAGATTGGCTGGCTAGAAATCTTGTAACAAATTAGCACAGCAAGGTAGAAGCTGGCTTAAGCCTAGGCTGACGTAACTGGCGGTGGCTTACTGGCTGGATATGGTACTCTCCCCTCACAAACTGGCTTACTCGTTCAGAATTTGCAAAACCCGGGTCAACCCCTCGTATGTTTTAACAAATTAACATATGAAGCACTTAGCTGACCAGGAGATACTGTAGACTGCTTGGATGTAGGTAGCTGGTAACGTCGTCTGGAGGCACAAGACTGTTTGCTTGCTTGTCGTTGTCTATATCTCAATAACAGCGTAATCGATAAAAATTACGGCACACCGCTGTCACCACTTGTCGTGTGGGTCTTGGGAGAGATATATAGGTTGTCAAAGACACTCCTTGTAAGGATGGTTACGATATATTTACAGTCTGTGAGGAGAGATCCCAGCCCCCGTCCGTTCAGCTTGTATGTCTATGACTTGTCAGCGAGGACGCCTATGCGTCGCTATGCACAGGCGCTGAGCCTCTGACGTCAGCGGGTATTGTGACGTCACACGCAAAGGGACCAGCTGTATAACTAGGATGAATGCTGATACACTACACAAGTGTATATATGATACTGACACGACAATTACTCCGATATGGAAAACGTGAGGAAATTAAAATCCTCATTGGAGTATAAAACAAATTCCAACCACACAATAGAGCGAAAACCTAATGTCAAAGACCTGGGAGTGATCATGACAGAGGATCTCAACTTCAAGGACCATAACACTGTAGCAATTGCATCTGCCAGAAAAATGACAGGATGGATAATGAGAACCTTCAAAACTAGGGATGCCAAGCCCATGTTGACACTTTTCAGGTCGCTTGTTCTATCTAGGCTGGAATATTGCTGCACACTAACCACTTTCAAGGCAGGTGAAATTGCTGAACTAGAAAATGTACAGAGAACCTTCACAGCACGCATAACTGCAATAAACCACCTCAATTACTGGGAACGCTTGAATTTCCTAAACCTATACTCCCTGGAATGCAGGCGGGAGAGATACATTATTATATACACTTGGAAAATCATAGAGGGATTAGTACCAAACTTGCACACGAGTGTCACTCCCTATGAAAGCAAAAGACTCGGCAGACGATGTAACATCCCCCAATGAAAAGCAGGGTGCCACTAGCACGTTGAGAGACAACACAATAAGTGTCAGGGGCCCAAGACTGTTCAACTGCCTCCCAGCATACATAAGGGGGATTACCAATAGACCCCTGGCTGTCTTAAAGCAGGCACTGGACAGGCACCTAAAGTCAGTGCCTGACCAGCCAGGCTGTGGTTCGTATGTTGGACTGCATGTGGCTAGCAGTAACAGGCTTGTTTATCAGGCTCCGATCCAACATGAGGCCTGGTCACAGACCGGGCCGCAGGGCGTTGACCCCTGGAACACACTCCAGGCAAACTCCAGGTATTACTTCTATTTTATCGACTGAGCACAAGAAATCGCCCAGTCAACTGTGTATACTACCAAATTAAGTGATCGGAAATTGGTAATTTGGTTAATTTAACACAGTTCAAAATATTCAAATTAAGGTCCAGAATAAACAATGCAGGCATTAAACTAACATTTCCTCTGTTTATTAGTTACATTTTCAGGCTATACAAGTGTAAAGTAAAGTAGTAAAGTAAATTTTATATCATTGCAATTTTACATAGATATTTGTAGTTACAATCATAAACTGAAGTGCAAGGAGAGCCACTGACATGCCATGGCATTAGGGGCAGCTTAATCTAATGACTTTTTCACACTGAATTTTTATTCACACCTAAAAATTTAGATTTACTGTTATGCAATATTGTAATAATTTTATAAATAATAGCGCATTCGTGAATGCACATTATACCCACCAGCTAATGTGTATTAGATACATGATGTCATTTGTTTGCTCTTAACCCGTAAACGGTCCAAACGTATATATACGTTTACTATGCCTGTGCCCCGAATATTTTGAAAAAAAATATTTTTTTTATAGAAATAAAGAGCACATTTTTCTAAGTGTTATAGGATAAAAAAAAAATAGTGTCAGTACTTACCGATATATGAGGCCGAGAAGTTGGCACTGAATGCTCACCTGATGGCAACATCGAGTCCTGCTGCTTGCAGAAGTGTTGCCGATATATCTTTTTTTCTCGTTTTTATATTTTTTTTATATAATTTTTATGTTCTGATAATTACAATTTATAGTAGTTCTTTGTTTTAAGACTAATATTAGATACTGAAATTGTACTCAGATTGTCACACTCTGACAGGTGGACATTTACACTTGCCTTGGTCATTTAGTATTGTCAAGGAATATATTCGAAGTATTTATAGGTCCCAGCAATGTTTTGAATACGTGGGAGTATAAAATAATAATAATAATAATAGGAATAATAAGAATAATGAAAATAATAATAAGAATAACAATAATAAGTTCCCTTGAAGCAGATGTAAGACAAGTCAGTCCACTGCTGACAGTGATAAGATGAGTTAATTGGTGACATTTGATGAGCATACGCGAGGGTTCAGTGATAAGATAAGATAAGGAGTGACATTTGATGAGCATCACACTCTGTTTTCACTGTTACACAAACATCTGTCTGTCAAACTCTGTATCAAGTTCTCTATCTGTGTCTGTCAAGCTCTCTGTCTATCTGTCTGTCAAGCTCTCTGTCTATCTGTCTGTCAAGCTCTCTGTCTCAAGATCTCTGTCAAGCGCTCTCTGTCTGTCAAGCTCTCTGTCTGTCAAGCTCTCTATCTGTCAAGCTCTCTATCTGTCAAGCTCTCTATCTGTCAAGCTCTCTATCTGTCAAGCTCTCTATCTGCCAAGCTCTCTGTCTATCTGCCTGTCTGTGAAGCTCTCTGTCTATCTGTCTGTCCGTCTAGATTCTAGCTCTCCTGTCTCAAGAGATCCACTCCTAAACCAACACGTCTGGTTCCTGAGCAAGTGTAAATACGTATTTGCCAGTCATGTTTACACATTATCTCTACACTTTGTCTGGATTTTTTGGGTTATCCTAGGAAATTTACACTATGTATACTTGTATTTGTGTACCTGTGAGACAGAGATAGACAGAGTCAGATAGAGATAGACAGTCAGATATAGACAGAGACAGACAGACAAAGATAGACAGGCATAGGTTATAAGACATTCTGAAAGGATGTTGCACAAATGTTGCACATGGGTTATCAAGGTTTTTTATATTTCCTCGACCACTTATGGCAATATCCACCTCAGAACCACTAAACTCGGGGTCAACATCACTTTCCACTTAAAATGGGAGAGTTAATACTACATGACATCAGTGCCTCTTTAAGGGGGGCTCCTTGTTGCGGTAAAGAGGCTATCGGTCTGAGGTTTGGATCTCTTGGTCTTCTTCCTCAGACCGAACCTAATTACCCCCCAATCCCCCCTCCCTTTTCCCATCTTCCCCATCCTCCCTTTTCCCTTTCCTCCTCCTCCTCCTCCCTCCCTTATTTCCTTCCCAGTTTTACCCTGGGAGCTTCTCTCCTCAGGCATTCTAGTTCCTAGGTAGGGGGAAGGGTATCATAGTCCATCCCATTCCGTTGAGGTCCTTGGTGGTGGTGTAGTTTGCCGTAGAATCTGGATCGCCTGGGGATGTCCCGATCCCTCTCCGGTCACCTGGGGTGTGGCCTTGGGTATCTTTCGGGCGACGGGTGTATCTCTGGAGGCCACCTTTCGGATTCCGGGGGTGGTGGCCGAAGGCGGTATGCTTTGTGGCGGATATCCGGCCGCCCTCTCTTTTGTCCACCGAGATGGCTCGGTGGATGTGAGGTTGCTATCCCGGATTGCTGGTTTACTGGCATGAAGGGTAGGGTATGGCAAGGGTTCCATGCAGCATCTGCACTACTTGCGGTGTTGAGGTCCTCTTGGGCGCGGAGGGGGATTTACACTCCCTTTCATTCCTCCTAGGAGCTATTCCTCCACGTTTCCCCCTTTTTTTATTCTTTTTTTTATTTTTATTTTCTTTTTTTTTTCTTAAAAATAAAAAGAAAGAAGTAACCTAACCATGGCTGATCCAATCCATGAACCCACTACCCCCGGGCCCCTTCCTGATACCGCACCCAGTACTGACCCTGCCTCGTTAACGAACAACTCTTTGGACACCTCTCATGCCCCTGTACCTCTTGCTGGTGCCGGTTCGTCACCTGCTTCAGGTACCAGGGACCCGACTGGCCCTTTCGATACGTCTGACCTTCGCTCTTCTCTGACCTTGATTCCGGCTTCTCCCTCGACGGTGCGGCAATTTTCGAATCGCTTGCCCGTCTCCATTCGGACCACCCCCGGTCCCACCACACCCAAACGACCAAGACCCACACATGATGATTCGACACTTCTCGTTCATCTCAGAAACGACCAGCTCGTCACGCACTCCCCTTAAACTCTGTTTCAAACTACTCAATGGACAAAGTTTTTTACTCTGCGACCGACTTCTCTTAATACCTATCTTTCAGACCATAGTATTGGTAAAGCTCTGCTACGCCATGTTGGTAAAGACATCTCATTTCACGCTCTCAAGAGCAGCACTCGCATCTTCACGGTCCAGAATACTGGCCAAGCTCGCGATCTTTCTCTTCTTACAACCATAGATACTGCTCCTGTTACTATTGACAAACACCATTCCCTCATTTCTTGTTGTGGTTCTGTCATTTTGCCCCACACCATTGTCCAACAGAATTTCCAGACATGTGGTGATGACATTTTAGAGCAGCTTGAGCTCCAAGAACTCCCTATCCTTAAAGTTGACACTTTTGTCCTCCCTGCCAATAAGCGAAGACGTTATCCTTGCAATATAGCTCGTTTAACATTTGACTGCTGTGAACTACCACCTTCTGTTTACATTGCAGGTCAACGTTTACAAGTCCGAAAGGTGACCCCTACACTGCAACAGTGTAGAAACTGCTGGCGTTTTGGTCATCCAGCGAAATATTGCAGGTCCATGGCCGAATGCCCAGTCTGTGGTGCTGACGACCATGCCAGTTCTTCTTGTACTCTCCCTCCCTCTTGCCTTAACTGTCATGAGGCACATCCGTCATATTCTCGCCGTTGTCAGGTTTACCTGAATGAGCGGGAAATCCGTTGTCTCAAAGAGGCGGAAGGCTTCTCATATGCTATGGCCGTCTCTCATCTACGCCTTCAAGGGAAACTTTCCCGCATTTCCTATTCTCGAATTGCTAAACGTCGCCCCGCTTCTGGGGTCCCAACTTCCACGGCTTCCTCTGTGGTCACCTCATCCTCAATCACCCCTGTCTCGAATCCTTTTGATATTCTTGGCTCCGCAGTCCCAACCTCAGCTTCCCATACTGTCCACACTCCTTCCTCTACTCACTCGCACAATTCTGAGTCTACACGTCCTCGTCCTTCACCTAAACCTCAGCGCCCCCTCCTTCTCATAAGCCCGGCAAAAAATCCCTACTGCCAGGTTCTTCGCCTCTGACTAGTTCTATAACGTGTGTGGAGGTTCATCCTCCTCCTCATACACTACCTTCATCCCCTGTCCCCTCCCAAGCCCCTTCGACAGTTTCCTCTTCTATCTCCTCGCCCTCTACTTTAGTACAGTCTATAGACTCCCCGATCTTTGCTCACTCTTCTTCCATTTCTAATGTACTCCCACATTCTGCATCTTTGACTTCCGAAACACTGGAAGCTATTGCAGAATATATTTCTGGACC
>WNWK01037235.1:0-18642 GCA_009830355.1 Cherax destructor | reverse complement strand
ACAATAACCCCTTGTTAATAATTTAGAAATTAAAAAGGAACCTGCACAAGCGCCCACAAGTCAATTACCTTTAGCATTGAATTGATGCATGATAGTAGGGATAATTCATAACAGTCCCAGACTTTTGCTTAGCAGATTATAATTTTTTTTTGATAACACTTATCAACTGTGGACTGGGGTAACGAAGAGAGCTATAAATATGACAGCTTTCTTAACACTATACAGGCTGCCCAAAGAACATTTATCCCGTATAAAGAAATTAGATCAAGTAGAAATGCCCCAAAAAATGAATGAATAATAGGCTCAAATATTTTTTAGGGCGAAGAAAGGAATTTATAGGCGCATAAATAGGGGGGGTCATCTTATAAATCAGTATACAGACATTAAGAGGGACTTTAAAAAAAGGGTATAAGAAAAGCAAAACAAGAATATGAAATTAAAGTTGCTGGGGATTAAAAAAGAAACCCCAAAAAATTTTTTTTAGGTTTATAGAACAAAAGTTGGGGATAAGAAGGTCCCCTTAAAAATCCCTTTTGGGCATCTTACTGTAAAGGATAATGATATGTCTCTATTTTTAATAATTATTTTATCTCGGCACACAGGAAGACACTAATAATATCACATAATAAATTTTTATAGTGTCCCTAAAGAAGAAAATTATGTAATATCACAATCACTATCGAAATGGTTATGAAACAAGGAGACCATCTTAAACAAATTAAATCACCGGATCCTGATGAGCTTTTTTCAAGGGTTCTTAAGGAATGCAAAATGGAACTCTGTGAACCAATATCTAACATTTTTATTTTTATCCTCAAATGTAGGCAAATTACTAGAGTCAATTATAGCTGATATTATTAGAAGCCATTTAGATAACCATAATTTGGTTAATGATACTCAGCATGGATTCACGAGATGCCCTTCCTGCCTATCTAATTTGGTAACCTTCTTTAGTAAAGCTTTTGAGGCTGTTGATCACGATAAAGAATTTGATATTGTTTATATAGATTTTAGTAAGGCTTTTGATAGAGTACCGCACCAGAGACTGTTAAAGAAAGTAGTAGCTCATAGCATTGGGGGAAATGTGCTGTCATGGATCGAGTCATGGCTCACCAATAGGAAGCAGAGAGTGTGCATAAATTGGGTTAAATCCGAGTAGGGATCTGTAACAAGTGGTGTTCCACAGGGATCAGTCTTAGGCCTGTTGTTGTTTATAATATATATCAATGACCTTGATGAGGGAATTGCTAGTGATATTTGCAAATTCGCCGATGACACGAAGATAGGAAGGATAATTGATTCTAACATAGATGTCAGGGAACTTCAGGAGGATTTAGACAGACTCAATTCCTGTTCAGAAAAGTAGGAGATGCAGTTTAATGTAGATAAATGCTCAGTGGTGACCTGTTCTTACGCTCAGTGGTGACCTATTCTTAGCTCAGTGAAGACGTGTCTTGTGTACTCTCTGTGGACTGAACCATCTTTGCTGTGCTTCCGTTATTAGCTACCTGAGATTGGATGATGGTTTCCCTCGACTACGAGCAGCTATATCTCCAAATGAAGGCGGAATTAACGGAAGCTAGAAGAGAGATTCAACGTTTGAAGGGTATATGCAAGGATTATCCCCGGAACAATGTCGCCGATGATCATACCAACGAATGGATGCTAGTCGAATCTGAAGGGACGAAGCTGAAGTTGAAGAAGGTCCAGGAGACTGCTGTGAAAACCAGCAACTCTTTCTCCTTGTTATCAGACGAATGTGAAGACATCCCAGCGAAGACCATCTCTACAAAGACCGTCGAGAACGTCATGCACACCGCCAGTCGAGGTAAATACATTGTTTTAGTTGGGGATAGTCAGATTAAGTTTATGGATAGGGAATTTTGTCTTAAGGATAGGAATAGGAGGCAGAGGGTGTGTTATCCTGGGGCTGGGATGAAGGATATTGTTAGCCGTCTAGACGACATCATGAGAGGTAATGGGAGCAATCCTATTATCTGTCTCAGTGCTGGAGGCAACGATGTTGGCAGACGTAGGAGTGAGGAGCTGATTAGCAGCTATAGGTCAGCAATAGACAGAATTAGGAAGAAGGGTGGGAACCCTGTCATATGTGGTATTTTGCCAAGGAGAGAAGTTGGAAATGAATGGTTGTCCAGGGCAATTGGTGTCAATTGCTGGCTGGACAAATACTGTAAGGAAAATGCAGTAACATTCATTGACAAATGGGACCTCTTCTATGGCAGAAATGACATGTATGCCAGGGATGGGGTTCACTTATCTAGGTCTGGGGTGGGGGCACTGGCAACTGCAGTGGAGGGAGCTGTTAGGGCTTTAAACTAGAAAGAGTTAGTGGTATGGGTTATGGGGGGAAAACAGTGAAGTCCCAGTGTAGTAATGTTATAAATTCTAGGGGAACTAGTAATAGGCAGAATAAGGTGGATATTGGAAAGCCAGTGGCACTAGGTGACAAGGACAGTAATAGGTATAAAGGAAAAACAGAAATGAGCAGGAAGGGTAAAGTGAAAGGAGGGTCTTTAAGTGTATATTACACAAATAGTCGTAGTGCTAGGAATAAGATGGACGAGTTGAGATTAGTTGCAAGTAAGGGTAATATTGATGTTTTTGCAATAACTGAGACATGGTTAATATGAAAAATCGGGACATGCCTGCCGAATGTCACATTCAGGGTTTTAAATTGTTCCAAGTAGACAGAAGTATCGGGAACGGGGGTGGGGTGGCACTCTATGTCCGTGATCATTTTAATTGTTGCATAAAAACGGGTATAAAATCTGAATTAACACATACAGAGTCTGTCTGGATAGAATTTTCAGATGGGTGTGAAAAATTGATTTTAGGAGTGATTTACCGTCCTCCAAACTTAGATAGGGAACAAGGGAGACTACTTTGGGAGGAAATTGTTAAGGCCACAAGGCACGATAACGTAGTAATTCTAGGGGACTTTAACTTTAGTCAGATTGATTGGAATTTCTTGACAGGGAATTTAGAATCTAGCGACTTCTTAGAAGTAGTTCAAGATTGTTTTTTGAAGCAGTTTGTGACAGAACCTACAAGGGGAAATAACCTGCTTGACTTAGTTCTGGCAAACAAGGAAACCCTTGTTAATAATTTAGAAATTACAGAGGAACTCGGCGCAAGCGACCACAAATCAATTACCTTTGGCATTGAATGGAAGTTTCATAGTAGGAATAACTCAGTAACGGTCCCAGATTTTCGCTTAGCAGATTACAATGGACTTAGAGAACACTTATCATCTGTGGACTGGGGTAATGAAGAGAGCTATCAATATGACAGTTTTCTGAATACTATACATGCTGCCCAAAGAACATTTATCCCATATAAAGAAATTTGATCGAATAGAAATGACCCAAAATGGATGAATAATAGGCTCAAATATCTTTTAGGGCAGAAGAAAGGAATTTATAGTCGTATCAAAGGAGGTGAGGGTCATCTTATGAATCAGTATATTGACATTAAGAGGGACGTTAAAAAGGGGATAAGAAAAGCTAAACGGGACTACGAAATTAAAGTTGCTAGGGATTCGAAAACTAACCCAAAAAGTTTTTTCCAGGTGTATAGAACAAAAGTTAGAGATAAGATAGGTCCCCTTAAAAATAAGTATGGGTATCTTACTGACAAAGAGAATGAAATGTGCTCTATTTTTAATAATTATTTTCTCTTGGTTTTCACTCAGGAAGACACTAATAATATCCCAAGAATTAGGTATTTTAGTGGGCCTGAAGAAGATAAATTATGTAGTATCACAGTCACTAGTGAAATGGTTATCAAACAGTTAGACCGTTTGAAGCAAAATAAATCGCCAGGCCCTGATGAGCTTTTTCAAGGGTTCTTAAGGAATGCAAATTGAACTCTGTGAACCCTTAACTAACATTTTTAACCTATCTCTTCAAACAGGTGTAGTGTCTGATTCGTGGAAGATGGCTAATGTAATTCCTATTTTTAAAGCAGGGGACAAGTCGTTACCATCAAATTACCGCCCAATAAGTCTAACATCAATTGTAGGCAAATTACTAGAGTCGATTATAGCTGATAACATAAGAAGCCATCTCGATAGGCATAATTTGATTAATGATACTCAGCATGGATTCATCAGGGGCCGTTCCTGCCTAACTAATTTATTAACTTTTTTCAGTAAGGCTTTTGAGGCAGTTGATAATGATAAAGAATTCGATATCGTTTATTTGGATTTTAGTAAGGCTTTTGATAGAGTACCACATCAGAGACTGTTAAAGAAAGTGGCTGCTCATGGCATTGGGGAAAAGTGTTGTCATGGATCAGTCATGGCTCACAATAGGAAGCAGAGGGTGTGCATAAATGGGGTTAAATCGGAGTGGGATCTGTAACAAGTGGCGTTCCTCAGGGATCGGTTTTGGGCCCGTTGTTGTTTATAATATATATAAATGACCTTGACGAGGAATTTCTAGTGATATGAGCAAATTCGCTGATGACACGAAGATAGGTAGGATAATCGATTCAGACGTAGATGTCAGAGAACTACAGGAGGATTTAGACAAACTCAATTCCTGGTCAGGAAAATGGCAGATGCAGTTCAATGTAGATAAATGCAAAGTTCTAAAGCTCGGGAGTGTCCATAACCCAAGCACTTATAAGTTAAATAACGTAGAACTTAGCCATACAGATTGCGAGAAGGACTTGGGGGTGATGGTAAGCAGCAACCTTAAACCAAGACAGCAATGCCTAAGCGTACGAAATAAGGCAAATAGATTACTGGGATTTATATCAAGAAGTGTTAGCAACAGAAGTCCAGAGGTTATATTACAGCTTTATACATCAATAGTAAGGCCTCACCTAGATTACGCAGCTCAGTTCTGGTCTCCATATTACAGAATGGACATAAATTCGTTAGAAAACATTCAGCATAGAATGACTAAATTAATACATAGATTTAGAAATCTTCCTTACGAAGAAAGATTGAAGACCCTTAAATTACATTCACTTGTAAGACGTAGAATGAGGGGAGACATGATCGAGGTATACAAGTGGAAAATGGGTATTAACAAAGGGGATATAAATAAGGTCTTGAGGGTATCTCTCCAAGAGAACCCAATAATGGATTCAAGTTAGATAAGTTTAGATTTAGAAAGGATATAGGAAAGTATTGGTTTGGAAATAGGGTAGTTGATGAGTGGAACAGTCTGCCTAGTAGGGTTATTGAAGCAAGGACCTTGGGTAGTTTTAAATTTAGGTTGGATAAATTCATGAGTGAAAGGGGTTGGATTTGAGTGGGAATTGCACATGAGTAAATAAAATTATCAAAGCTTATTTCTTGGGTAGCATTGATAATTAGGTTGAACAAATATTCTGTTAGTGGGATGGAATGTGAAGGACCTGCCTAGAATGGGCCAACAGGCCTGCTGCAGTGTTCCTCCTTTCTTATGTTCTTATGTTCTTATGTTCTGAAGCTCAGTAGTATCCATAACCCAAGCACTTATAAGTTAAATAACGTATAACTTAGCCATACAGATTGCGAAAAGGACTTAGGGGTTATGGTGAGCAGCAACTTTAAATCAAGACAGCAATGCCTAAGCATGCATACATAATAAGGCAAACAGATTACTGGGATTTATATCAAGAAGTGTAATCATAAGAATATAAGAACATAAGAAAGGAGGAACACTGCAGCAGGCCTGTTGGCCCATACAAGGCAGGTCCTACACAATCTGTCCCACTAACAGACTATTTGCTCAACCCAATTTTCAATGCTAACTAAGAAATAAGCTTTGATAATTCTATTTACTCATGCGCGAGTCCCACTCAAATCCAACCCCTCTCACTCATGAATTTATCCAACCTAAATTTGAAACTACCCAAGGTCCTAGCTTCAATAACCCTACTAGGCAGACTGTTCCTCTCATCAACTACCCTATTTCTAAAACAAATACTTTCCTATATCCTTTCTAAATCTAAACTTATCTAACTTGAATCCATTATTGTGGGTTCTCACTTGGAGAGATATCCTCAAGACCTTATTTATATCCCCTTTGTTAATACCCACCTTCCACTTGTATACCTCGATCATGTCTCCCCTCATTCTACGTCTTACAAGTGAATGTAATTTAAGGGTCTTTAATCTTTCTTCGTAAGGAAGATTTCTAATGCTATGTATTAATTTAGTCATTCTACGCTGAATGTTTTCTAATGAATTTATGTCCATTCTATATTATGGAGACCAGAACTGAGCTGCGTAATCTAGGTGAGGCCTTACTAATGATGTATAAAGCTGTAATATAACCTCTGGACTTCTGTTGCTTACACTTCTTGATATAAATCCCAGTAATCTATTTGCCTTATTACGTACACTTAGGCATTGCTGTCTTGTTTTAAGGTTGCTGCTTACCATCCTCCCCAAGTCCTTTTCGCAATCTGTATGGCTAAGTTCTACGTTATTTAACATATAAGTGCTTGGGTTATGGACACTCCCGAGCTTCAGTACCTTGCATTTATCTGCATTGAACTGCATCTGCCACTTTTCTGACCACGAATTAAGGTTGTCTAAATCTTCCTGAAGTTCTATGACATCTTTGTTTGAATCAATTATCCTACCTATCTTCCTGTCGTCTGCGAATTTGCTCATATCACTAGTAATTCCCTCGTCAAGGTCATTGATATATATTATAAATAACAACGAGCCTAAGACTGATCCCTCTGGAACACCACTTGTTACAAGTCCCCACTTGGATTTAACCCCATTTATGCACACTCTCTGCTTCCTATTGGTGAGCCATGACTCGATCCATGACAGCACTTTTCCCCCAGTGCCATGAGCTGCCACTTTCTTTAACAGTCTCTGGTGTGGTACTCTATCAAAAGCCTTACTAAAGTCTAAATAAACAATTTCGAATTCTTTATCATGATCAACAGCCTCAAAAGCCTTACTGAAGAAGGTTAATAAATTAGATAGGCAGGAAGGGCCCCTCGTGAATCCATGCTGAGTATCATTAATCAAATTATGGTTATCTAGATGGCTTCTAATAATATCAGCTATAATTGACTAGAAACTTGCCTACAATTGAGGTAAGGCTTATTGGGCGGTAAATTGACGGTAGTGACTTGTTCCCTGCTTTAAAAATAGGAATTACATTAGCCATCTTCCACATATCAGACCCTACACCTGTTTGAAGAGATAAATTAAAAAATGTTAGATATTGGTTCACAGAGTTCCATTTTGCATTCCTTAAAGAACCCTTGCAAAAAGCTCATCAGGACCTGGCGATTTATTTTGTTTCAGTCGGTCTAGTTGTTTCATCACCATTTCACTAGTGACTGTGATATTACATAATTTATCTTCTTCTGGGCCTCTGTAAAAATTAAATTCTGGGATATTATTAGTATATTCCTGCGTGAAAACCGAGAGAAAATAATTATTAAAAATAGAGCACATATCATTCTCCTTGTCAGTAAGATGCCCAAATTATAAATTAGACACATATGCAACACTTGGGTATCTTTATTGAGGAAACGTTTCCTCAATAAAGATACCCAAGTGTTGCATATGTGTCTAATTTATAACTTGTCGGTTCTCTGAACCATTCATCTACAAGATGCCCAAAGTTATTTTTAAGGAGACCTATCTTATCCCTAACTTTTGTTCTATAAACCTAAAAAAAACTTTTTGGGTTACTTTTTGAATCCCTAGCAACTTTATTTTCATATTCCTGTTTAGCTTTTCTTATCCCCTTTTTAACGTCCCTCTTAATGTCAGTATACTGATTTATAAGATGACCCTCACCTCTTTTTATGCGCCTATAAATTCCTTTCTTCTGCCCTAAAAGATATTTGAGCCTATTATTCATCCATTTTGGGTCATTTCTACTTGATCTAATTTCTTTATACGGGATAAATGTTCTTTGGGCAGCCTGTATAGTGTTAAGAAAACTGTCATATTGATACCTCTCTTCGTTACCCCAGTCCACAGTTGATAAGTGTTCTCTAAGTCCATTATAATCTGCTAGGCGAAAATCTGGGACCGTTACTGAATTATCCCTACTATCATACATCCATTCAATGCTAAATTTAATTGACTTATGGTTGCATGAGCCGAGTTCCTCTGTAATTTCTAAATTATTAACAAGGGTTTCCTTGCTTGCCAGAACCAAGTCAAGTAGGTTTTTCCATTTGTAGGTTCTGTCACAAACTGCTTCAAAAAACAATCCTGACCTACTTCTAAAAAGTCGTTAGATTCTAAATTCTCTGTCAAGAAATTCCAATCAATCTGACTAAAGTTAAAATCCCCTAGAATTACTATGTTATCGTGCCTTGTGGCCTTAACAATTTCCTCCCAGAGTAGTCTCCCTTGTTCTATATCTAAGTTTGGAGGATGATATATCATGCCTAAAATCAATTTTTCACACCCCTATGAAAATTCTATCCAGACAGACTCTGTATGTATTATTTCAGACTTTATGCCAGTTTTTATGCAACAATTTAAATGATCACGGACATAGAGTGCCACCCCACCCTACTTCCCGATACTTCTGTCTACTTGGAACAATTTTAAACACTGGATGTGACATTCAGCAGGCAAGTCCCGAGTTTTCATATTAATCCACGTCTCGGTTATTGCAAAAACATCAATATTACCCGCACTAGCAAGTAATCTCAACTCGTCCATCTTATGCCTAGCACTACGACAATTTGTGTAATATACATTTAAAGACCGTCCTTTCTCTTTACCCTTCCTTCGCATTTCTGTTTTTCCACTATACCTATTAATGTCCTTGTCATATAGTGCCACTGGCTTTCCAGTATGCACCTTATTCTGACTATTACTAGTTTCCTTAGAACTTATAATAATACTACACTGGGACTTCACTGTTTTCCACCAAAAACCCATACCATACTCATACCCATACCAATAACTATTTCTAGTTTAAAGCCCTAACATCTCCCTCCACTGCAGTTGCCAGTGCCCCCACCCCAGATCTGGATAAGTGAACCCCATCCCTGGCATAAAGTGTCATTTCTGCCATAGAAGAGGTCCAAGTTGTCAATGAATGTTACTGCATTTTCCTTACAGTATTTGTCCAGCCAGCAATTGACACCAATTGCCCTGGACAGCCTTTCATTTCCAACTCCTCTCCTTGGCAAAATACCACATATGACAGGGTTCCCACCTTTCTTCCTAATTATGTCTATTGCTGACCTAAACCTGCTAGTCAGGCCCTCACTCCTACGTCTGCCGACATCGTTGCCTCTGGCACTGAGATAGATAATAGGATTGCTCCCATTACCTCTCATGATGTCGTCCAGACGGCTAACAATATCCTCCATCCTAGCCCCAGGAAAGCGAACCCTCTGTCTCCTACTCCTATCCTTCAAACAGAAGGCCCTATCCATGTACCTAACCTGGCTGTCCCCAACAACAACAATGTTTTTACCTTCCTTGGTGTCGTTCGTCGTCAACTCAAATTCATCGGGTAGCACGGAGAATCGGTTCGATGTTTCCACAACAGTTTCCTGGATTTTCATTGATTCTACCTCTCCATCCGTCCTCTTGATTCTTAACTTTGTCCCATGCATTCCAGCCACTGTCCATTTTCCTTTCTTGACTTGAGGATTCTCAACAGGGGGATTACTACGAATCCTCTTGTTTTCCTCAGTCAGTCGCTGTATCTCAAGCTTAGCTACCCTGAGTTTTTCCTTCAGCTGCTGGTAGAGTAGCTCGAAAGAGGACATCTTGTTCAGATTCACAGAAAGCACACAAAACACATCTTCACTGAGTTAAGTCAGGTCACTACTGAGTAACAGACAGAGACACTGTCTTATATACCAGCATCAGGTGAAGGACGAATATATGTGATGGCTGGGAAGGCGTGGGCTGTCATTCAAGCTAAGTCCCTTTATAGTCCATTTATGTTTGGTTTAGCATTTAACCAAAATTCCCTACAATATATTTATGTTGATTTTATCTTAGTTCAAGACTTTTACCAGTTTGACCGTAAAAAACTTTATCACATACTTTACAAGGAATCTTGTAGACACACTCATCAGCATTCTGGGTGGATTTTTTTATCAAAAGTTTTTTTTTACTGTATCTAAATTTTTAAATACAACTTTGATATTAAAATTCTTAAGTAGAGAAGGCATATCAACCAAGTTTTCATGTAAGGTAGAAATTACATATTTTTCCCCATACCCCAGAGCACCAGGCTTTTTCAAAGTTATTTCATCAAATCCTGCCACATGCAGTTAACAACGAAAGAGATTTATTTGAAATGCTTAACAATTTGGGGTATGGGGAAACACCGTCTAGCTTCGGCTAGGCGCCCATACTTATCTGAAGTCTATCGTTGTGGGTAAGGTATTGTGTACTCTGATGCAGAGTTTTCAGATTCAAGTCCTGCCGTGGACTAAGAGATAATGTTTGTAGATAATTTCGTCTGTTTGCGAATTGTTAAGCATTTATGCAGGACAAGCCACGGGGGGTGGAAATCTTTAGCTCAAGTTCTTTCTCACTTCTCAGTGCCTCATCAGGAACTATGCAATGTAATTGGATTCTAGAAGAATCATAAATAATACAGGCATAATAATCGAATATTGGAAGGTAGTATTTAGGAATATATGATGGGATTCTTCAAAGTATTTCCTAGAACATTCTAGAACCTCTTGTGATGTACAGAATTTTAAGCTAGCAAATGAGTACAATACTTTATTTTCTTTATTTAATTAGAAGGTAAACATAATAACAGGATTCCGTATGTGTTATCTACTTCTATAATGTTATATCTGTCACATGACTTGTTTCCCGATTTTTGTAAACTCAAAGGCCCTCGTCTACCCTACCATATATGGGGTGGAGCTTACAGGGAGTGTGGGTGGGGGGCAAACGAAAAAGTGCCTCTCATCCTCTGAAAGAAGCAGAGGCTATTGTCACCCCACACTAATCTACTCTAAGAAAACCTCCCCTCATTGCAACATTGCATAGCTCCTGATAATGCACTGAGAAGTGTGAAAGTACTAAAAATTTCCACCCCGTGGAATTGTTAAGATAACATATGTCGTGCCGAATAGGTAAAACTTTTGTGTGTGTGTATGTGTGTGTGTCTACTCACCTAGTTGTGGTTGCAGGGGTCGAGTCATAGCTCCTGGCCCCGCATTTTCACTGGCCGCTACTGGGTCACTCTCCCTGCGCCATGAGCTTTATCATACCTCTTCTTGAAGCTATGAATGGATCCTGCCTCCAATACATCACTTCCCAAGCTATTCCACTTCCTGACAACTCTGTGACTGAAGAAATACTTCTTAACATCCCCGTGATTCATCTGAGTCTTCAACTTTCAACTGTGACCCCTTGTTGTTGTGTCCCATCTCTGGAACATTCTGTCTCTGTCCACCTTGTCAATTCCTCTCAGTATTTTATATGTTGTTATCATGTCCCCCCTATCTCTCCTGTCAACCAGTGTCGTCAGGTCGATTTCCCTTAACCTCTCCTCGTAGGACATACCCCTTAGCTTCGGGACTAGTCTTGTTGCAAACTTTCTCTAGTTTCTTTATGTGCTTGGCTAGGTGTGGGTTCCAAACTGATGCTGCATACTCCAGTATGGGCCTAACGTGCACAGTGTACAGGGTTCTGAACGATTCATTATTTAGATGTCGAAATGCTGTTCTTAGGTTTGCTAGGCGCCCGGATGCTGCAGCAGTTATTTCGTTGATGTGCGCCTCGAGAGATGTGCCTGGTGTTATACTCACCCCAAGATCTTTTTCCTTGAGTGAGGTTTGTAGTATCTGGCCCCCTAGGCCAGAGACTGTCTTCTTTGCCCTTCCCCAATCTTCATGACTTTGCACTTGGTGGGGTTGAACTCCAGGAGCCAATTACTGGATCAGTCCTGCAGCCTGTCCAAATCCCTTTTTAGTTCTGCCTGGTCCTCGTCCGATTGAATTCTTCTCATCAACTTCATATCATCTGCAAACAGGGACACTTCGGAGGCTATTCCTTCCGTCATGTTGTTCACAAATACCAGAAACAACACCGTTCCTAGGACTGACCCCTGTGGAACCCCACTCGTCACAGGCGCCCACTCTGTCTTCCTGACCGCTGCTGTCTTCCTGACAGGTATTCCTTGATCCATTGGAGTGCCTTCCCTGGTATCCCTGCCTGGTCCTCCAGCTTTTGCACTAATCTCTTGTGTGGAACTGTGTCAAACGCCTTTTTACAGTCCAAGAAAATGCAATCTACCCACCCTTCTCTCTCTTGTCTTACTGCTGTCACCCTGTCATAGAACTCCAGTAGGTTTGTGACCCAGGATTTCCCATCCCTGAAACCATGTTGGCCATTGTTGATAAGCTCATTCCTTTCTAGGTGTTACATCACTTTTCTGAAAATCTTCTCCATGACTTTGCATATTATATATGTCAGTGACACTGGTCTGTACTTTAGTACTTCATGTCTGTCTCCTTTTTAAAAATTGGTACTACATTTGCTGTCTTCCATACCTCAGGTAATCTCCCTGTTTCGATAGATGTGTTGAATATTGTTGTACATGGTCATTTTTTCCTTTATTTTTTCCTGTAGCTCCTGGTGGCATGATCATGCCTCTGTATTTGACCTATCCCCCTCTCCACCTGCACCCAGCTGCTCACCCCTTTCACTCCTTGGCCCTGCTTGGTAGACAGATAGGGCTGTAGCGTAAGTTATATCTCCTTCCTTCCCGTTGGGCCTCCATGATGCTGTGTCTTTTCTAGTCCATACCCCTGTAACCTGCTTCAGCCTGTTTACCTCATATTCTAGGATCCTTATCCTGGCTACTGCATTTTCGACTTGTGACTCCCAATTCTTCTTCTCCTCCTCCAACCTCTTTTCCAATTTCACAGAAAGCTCTGTCTCCATTTTTGCTGAAAGCTCTCCTAGTTTTCTCTCCCACTTTTGTTCCATCCTTTTGCACTGCTCTACCATTCATTCTTCTTTACCAGAACCATTCTCCTCCGGTCCCTGGGTCCTTCGAGTGCCTCTCTGACCTACCATTTTTGTGTGTGTGTGTGTGTGTGAGAGAGAGAGAGAGAGATTTTGAATCATTAACAGAACTGCGGCTAGCCAAGATTCGATCCTGTGTTTCCATGTCCACCCCCTTTGAGAACAGAACAACATATGCATTGCTCTAACCGGTGGATCATCAATTCTCAAACACCAGGCATCCAGTAGGACTGGGTGTGTTTCTCTGATGCAAGAACATTGGTGGCCACAGTTCTGTTAAAGATTCAAAATCACTCTTTTCGTGATTTCATTAATATATAGACTGCTCGTGAAGGCTGGTACTCAAATGGGATTTGATTGAAAATAGTCTCACCACAGCCACATGTGTTCTCAGACTACTTACCTCCACCATAGATGGAGAGGAGGTCAGACAACTTACCTCCATCGTAGATGGAGAGGAGTCCAGACAACTTACCTCCACCATAGATGGAGAGGAGGCCAGACAACTTACCTCCACAATAGATGGAGAGGAGGCCAGACAACTTACCTCCATCGTAGTTGGAGAGGAGGCCAGACAACTTACCTCCACCATATATGGAGAGGAGGCCAAAGAAGTCCTCCAAGTCTAGTGATCTGAGGGAGTCAGATGGCGGCTTAAGACACTGTGTTGCATTAACCATCGTTTTGAGATATATGTAGTTCAGGATGCCGGACTCCCGCAAGCAAACCACGCTGTTGGCAAAACCTGTGATTATTGGCCAATATTACTTGAATATCTAAAGTACACATTAGACACAATGTGTAGCTTAAAAACAGGTTAGAGAAGTACATGAGTAGGTGTGAATTGGACCTGACTAGCATGGGCCAGTAGGCCTAGATAAGTGCTCCTTCGCTCTTAATTGAGTGTGACTTGGGCCTGCCTAGGATGGGCCAGTAAGTCTACACCAGTGTTCCATCTTATGTTTTTATAAGAAGTGAGGAGCACTACAGTGGTCCTCGAGCCAAGTTGATCCTACTAGCACCCTACAACACGCAGTTATGTACTTGATCAATGGAGCCAAAAAGACTAGAAAATACCTTTGACCATATGTTCACTAATAAAAACGATGAGGTACGAAATATAACAGAATCAAAGACAATACACTCGGATCACAACATAATCGAAGTGCAGACATACATACGCGCAGGGCTCCTGACCAGCAAAATGCTGTCATTTATGAGGGTGCTTTCACTAAATTCAACTTCAATAACAGAAACATAGAGTGAGGTCAAATAACAATATGTTGAATGAATTAAGCTGGCAAGGTATCCTAAACAACATGGGTCAGACCCTTTACCTAGAAAGAATTAGCTCTGTGGCGCTTGAGGTCTGCTCAAAGAACATTCCTTTAAGAAAAAAGAAGAGGAAATGCAAATTAGCTGCCATTACAATTCATCCCATTACCATTCAAGATGTTGTCAAGTTGACTATCAATATCCTCCATCCCAGCCCCAGGAAAGCTAACCCTCTGTCTCCCACTCCTATCCTTCAACCAGAACACCCTATCCATGAACCTAATCTGACTGTCCCCAACAAGCACAATGTTCTTACCTTACTTGGTGTGTATATAGTTAAATGGTTCAGAGAACCGACAAGTTAATAAATTAGACACATGTGCAACACTTGGGTATCTTTATTGTGGAAACGTTTCGCCACACAGTGGCTTCATCAGTCCAATACAAAGTATGGTGAAGTCAGAAGGAATTTGAGGTAATCAGTCCCTCAGCCTGGAGTCGATGTAATCAGTCCATCAATCCTTGGTGTACTTCGTCGTGACGTTCCCTGTAGTCGACTCACATTCATCGAGTAACACGGAGAATGGGTTCGAAGTTTCCACAGCAGTATCCTGGATCGTCATCGTTTCTACCTCTCCAACTGTCCTCATGTTCCTCGGTGGCTTCGTTCTATGAAGTCAAGTTCTTTTCTTGACCTGAGGATTCACAATAGGATTACTGCGAATCTTCTTTTTTTCCTCAGTGAGACACCGTATCTCGAGCCTAGCTGCCTTCTGCTCTTCCTGAAGCTGCTGGTAGAGTTGCTCGATAGAGGTTTAGTTTACAGAGAATACACTAGATACTACTTCAGAGGAACAAGGTCCATGCCAGCACTGAGTGAAGTCCATGAAACCACCGAGTTAAATCCACGTCATCACTGAGTGAAGTCCTCTTCACAACTCCAAGCGAAGTCCACATCACAACTGAGTGAACTCCACGTCATCAATGAGTGTATTCCACATCACAACTGAGTAAAGTTCACGTCACCAATGAGAGAAGTCCACATCACCAATGAGCGAAGTCCACGTCACAACTGAGTGAAGTCCATGTCACAACTTAGTGAAGTCCACATTACCCAGTCACAAGTGGCGTTCCACAAGCATCAGTTTTAGGCCCAGCGTTGTTCATAATATCCCTTAATGATATTCACAACGGAATAGCAAGTGATACAATCTACGATACAATCAGGTATAGGCAGTGCACCACAAAACTAGCCAGAGTTCTTGCCGCACATCTTTCCTGCCTTCTGGGACCATCAGCCCCGCTCCTCTAAATCATTTAGGAAACCTAATCAACCCCATCAGAGACCTTTCCATCCCAAACAAGAAACTAAATAGTTTGGACATAACTTCTCTCTTCAATTCAGTACCCACCATACAAGCCATTGACGTTCTTCCACGTACAGTCAAACAGGAATTTAATCTTCCTAATTGAACTCTGCATTAACTTCAAATGCTTTTCTTCAATAACAGGCTCCACAAACAATGTGGAGACCAGAACTGAGCTGCATAATTCAAGTGAGGCCTTACTAATGATGTGTAGAGCTGTAGTATAACCGATGGACTTGATATAAATCTCAGTAATATGTTTGCCTTATTACGGACGATTAAGCGCTAGGGTTATGAACATAAGTTTGTCCAATCCTTCTGAAGTTTAGTGACATCCTACCCTGAATCAATTATCCTACCTATCTTTGTGTCATCAGCGAATTTGCTCATATCACTAGTGATTACCTCGTGAAGGTCAATGATATATATTATAAACAACAAAGGGCCTAAACTGACCCCTGCGTAACGCCACAAGCTACAGATCCACACTCAGATTTTACCCCATTTATGCACATTGTTTCCTGTTGGTGAGCTGTTACGAGATTCACTCTTACCCGACATTGTATATTTGAGTATAATCCAGTAGAACATGTCTCTTTATTTTTATTATGAATATTAGCGTTATTTTAGGTATGGTACGAGCATGTTGCTCTTTATAATATATGGTAAAGCTAATATTTTAATATTATATTGGTTAGTCTGTTTTACTGTGCGTTTTATGTAGTGGGAAACCACTAGTTAGACTGCCTGTTACCTGTTTAGGTACTGGTCAGTCTCCCTCAGTCACGTGACCTACATGACGTCGGTTCACCAAACATTGACAAGGGGTTGATTCTCTTAAAAGTTTATAATCTCTTATAAGTTGATCTAGGCTCTCAGCCTTTATACAAATTCCCGACAAAGGATATTACTTAGTCTCGACTGTAACTATTACGCATCTGTCTCTATTGAGACTATGTCAGTTACTATATTTGTATAGTGTAACTTTGTTTTACACCGCATCTTACTCTAAGTATATGTTTGTATTAAAGATCATGAATTTTACTTAAGTCCAGATCAATCTCCTAAAAAATACCCTTGTACAAAAATGATTTCCTATGAACAGGAAATGAGTAAACCTTTATTAAATAACTTATTACGAGGGGGCCAAAACAGGCTTAGTATTAAGGCCCTCATCATAACACATGAGACATGACTTGATTCATGACAACACTACTAAAATCCAAATATACAATATCGAATTCTTTATCGGATCAACAGCCTCAGAAGCTTAACTGCAGAAAGTTAGTAAATTAGTTTTGCAGGAACAGCCCCTCGTGAATCCATACAGTGTATCATTTATCAAATAATGCTTATCAAGATGGTTTCTTGTAAAATCAACTATAACTGACTCTTGTAATTTGCCTATAATTGAAGTCAGGCTTATTGGGCGGTAATTTGACAGTAATGACTTGTCCCCTGTTTAAAAACAGGAATGACATTTTTTTTTTTATATTTTATTGAAAAAAACAATTACAAAACACATGACAATACGGAGACAGGAGACAGAGTGATAACTTAAAATATAAGCACTAACTGTGCTTGGCAAAACAATAACAAAGGTTAACAAAAATTTTCCCTACTTAAGAAAACATACAAATCATAAAAACAATGCAGAAACCCAGAAAACTTATCACTCAATGCTTACCATCCATGAACAGGAAAAATAATAACCATATGTACATAATCCCGAAGGACATAAATCACAAACAGCCACTAAATGACGTAAATGACAGTATAAGAAAATAACATCAATAATTAAGTAAGCAAAACATACCTATTCACCAGTGTATAATAACGTAATAGCACAGAACATATGACTCATCTCCAAAACTGAAAACTTTTTATACAATATAAAAACACAGATAAAGGAATGATGTCATTCCAAAAAGTAGATTATGTATAAGGATAGATCATCCTGCACAATAAACAAATTAATATTTACACAAACACAATTAACAAAGGTAGACAGTTTACAACACAAAATCTACCCAAAACTGCCTTCCACAACAGTAAGGCACAAAAAGAAACATGAGAAACCCATCTCAGGAAACTTTAAGTTACATACAACATGTTGGAAAACGGTTCATACCCAAGTATGTGAAAATGAGAACCCTATATAAGCACAGCTTAAAGGGAACTTTCTACACCTATAACTATACATTACCAGTCCAGTAGGTTATGAGGAAAAGCCACTATGGTTACCCCTGACACCTTTACTCCATAGGGGTTCCTCCCACCCCATCTCCCGTCATACCACACACATCGTACATTCCAGTCATGTGTCATATGCCCGCTGAGTCCACCGTCACCCACCCACCCCTCCCCTTCAATCATACGTCCTTCCCACCATGTATACCTCCTCCCTGTCGCCGGCCAGTCCTTTTAAACCCTCCTCACAGCTCTAGTAAACTACCCACCGCCAACTCCCTATAACCCACAGAAAAAGCTGAATCCCACCTCCGACCATAAAGATCCTATTTCTACATTTTGTCCTATAAACACAGCAGCCAAAGCCTTGACTCTACACTCCCCGACACCCCCTCATTCCCCATGACACATACAAGTAGTCTGCCACTAGGTACAAGACCGCCCGTCTCACCTCCTCCCACCCTCCCACATCAAAGCTTAAGGCCCGTAATGTTGAAGCCCTCTCCCCCACCCTGCGTAACACCTTCCCAAACCATTCACGCACAACTTGCAATAAAGGACAAAATACACCGCATGATATGCTGATCCTCCTCCCGCATCTATCACACAGCCCTCCCTCCCTATCCCCATACGGAACAAAATTGCCTTTGATGCAACGATCCCCATTAAAACCTATACACAAATTCACGTACTCTGGGTTTGAGCCACAACTTTCTTAATCCCTTCCATATACCCATCCAATCAACACAGGGTATATCGCTGCCCCATGCAGCACCTCCCCATGCACCCTCCCTGCCCAGGAGACTTGCAGTGATCCGCCGGCTCCAACCACCATGATCC